>PHNY01152220.1:598-17062 GCA_003724115.2 Anethum foeniculum
GCACACTTTATAAAAATTTAAGAAAGTGCGGATTATTAACAATTATTAACCTATGATCCCATGTTACCATGTATTTATGACCGTAGCGAACTATGCAATTTATTAAATATATTTAAATTTTGAATTCGAAAGTGTGATCTATAAACTACAAAATTTCTGAATTTTGAATTGTAAATTTTTATGAAATATTTTTTAAAACTTACTTGATCTAGTGGTTAATTTAATTTGTTTTCTTAGCTCATTATTTATGAATTTTTAGGTACTAGTTGCGGGTATTATTTTTTGAATTGGATTAAAGTGCAGCTTATATCACTTAATAATATTCCAGCTTTAGTTGTTTCTTGTTTGTATTTGAGAAGCTGCGTTGCGTTTCTGTGATTTTACGTTACATTATATTATATATTTTTACGCCTGAATATGTATAATTTATTATATTTTGCAATTTCGTTTTAATAATTTATGAAATTTGATTTTTTTATTTTATAACCGAATGAGAATAGTCCGAAAAATCAGATTGTTACACTGAAAACCAAGAACGAGAATAATGGTATAATTAATTATCTCTACCATCAGTAGAATAATCAAAGCAAATGGTTACCCAANCTGATGATCTATTGTACTAAGAAAACTTAGAAAATTTTGTCAGAAAAAAAAAGAAAACTTAGAAAATAAAGATAGTCAAGAAACAACATCTTAAGGTTAGACATATCATAATTATGAGTCCGGCCCTTCGTACTTAACCAAACAGAACATAAAAGATAAAACTCAAAAATTATGTGTTAATAAGAAAAATAATTGAAAAAAGTAGCCTAGAATTATGATAGGCTTCAATCCGATATTATAGGAACGGGGAACATAAAAGATAAAACTCACAAAATTATGTGTAAACATGAAAAATATCTGAAAAAAGTAGCTCATAATTATGTTGGGCTTCGACTAGATATTATAGGAATGGATTTGGGTGATCCAGGACAAATATGAGTAAGTTAATAATTATATATGTAGACAATTGTTATATATGGTAAGTCTAGATTACAAAATTATGCAATTAGGTATCAAGAATGGAAGACTTGAATAACAAGTATGGAGACTTGCTAAGTTTGAGGTTATTGCATATCATAGTCAGTAATGTAAATAGAAAAAGTAAATCGAAAAAGGTAATTAGTGTTTTAGTTGAAAAAGGTAATCAGTTTATTCTTAGTTATAATAATGTTATTAATAAATCACCGAAAACTAATAATTATTAGTTTACCCATGCGATGTTCATACTTTCTTTAATATTATATGGTTTTTAATTTAATTTAAACTAAATAATAGTGCATTTAGTTGAAAATGACAATTGGTTAGTTATTAATAATTATAATTTTATGAAATAATTTGTCCATGTTATTTTTGATAAAAGTGGGGACTTCGTTAGAAAAAATAATAATAATAAAGTAATGTGTTTTATCTAAAAAGGGTAATTGCTTATTTATTTATTAAATAGATATGCGCGTGATATTTTTGAAAAAAAGAGGAGTTTTAATTGGGAGAAACAGAAAATGTAACATGTTTTAGTTGGCAAAAGTAATTGGTGTTTTAGTTAAAAATAGTAATTGGTTAGTTATTAGTAATATTAATATTATTAATAAATGACTGAAAACTAAACCAAAAACCAAACAAAAAATTTAAATGTTTATTATATAATTGTATAGATAGGTTACATGCCTAAATTATATAATTGTTTACTCTCTCCTTTATTATATTTGAGACAGAGGGATCGACGAGTATTTTAAAACCCCTATATAGTATAATTTCATAAATTATAAAAAAAGTTAAATACTTAAATTTTTATTTTAAAAAAACAAAATTTTAAAATACATTATGGAGTTATACTTATATACACTTTAAAATATGTGCCAAACAGTAAAAAAAATAATTAAAAAAATGAGTGGGATAGAGAGAATATCAAATAGTGTTGGTCTTAAAAGTATAATAAGTAAATATTTCAATTCAGATTTTTTTTTATTAATTTATCAAATTAAACTATTCTTTCAATGTCTAGATTAGATATGCAAATAAAACCCATCGGGTCGGGTTTTATCCATACTTTAAAAAGCCCGATTTTTTTAGAAACGGATTGAGCCGTGCTTTTCTAAAAATCGGGTTGGGCCGGGCTTACTCTAAAATATGAGGTCCGTTTTAGGCTCGCGGGCAAGACCGGATCGGGTTAAACCGGTCTTTTATTCGGGTTTTTAATTTATCTATTAAATATTAATTTATATTTTGTGGCTCAATCTGTGAATAGTTTAAGTACCGAAAGAAATAATATCTCAAAATATGAGAAATAGTAATTTGGATACGGAAATAAATAATAGTCTTTAATATTATATTCAACGGTTCTTATTCTTTAATATTACAGTCAAGTCAACGGTTCTTTAATCTAAAATACTAACTATTGTTATTTAACGTAACAAATAGACAACTCAATCAAATATACATTAACTTCTTCTAATTGTATAATATAGTTTTAAAAAATTATAAAATATATTGTATATTTTCAAATTTTATATAAAAAATTATTTTTTATTCAGTCTTTGCAAAAAATCCGGATTTTTATCCGGGTCGAACCAGACCTATTAGAACTGAGCTTTTATCTGAGTTTTTAATCCGAATTTTTCTAATCTTGGGCCGGACCGTATTTTTGAGAAAAAAAAGAGATCCGTTTAAGATCCTGTTTTTTTTTAAGAGAATTGCTAAAGTCCCCGAAAGCGTTCCCGAAACGGTTCTCAAATGCTTTGTCATCGTGTTATTGGCTACTCTTTCATAAATGAAATGGAACTCTCGTGCATTAATATGAATCCCACTAATAAGAAAATGACACGTGTCATTTTGGAAAAAATTTTGAGATCTTTTCGGGGTATGTAGCATTACTCTTTTTTTTAATCAAAATTTTCCGGTATATTTCCAAAATCGGACGGGATTGGATTTTGTACTTCGCATTTCTAATTCAAATTATCTATTTATCGGGATTCACGATCATTCACAAAATTCAAATTTAACAAATAAGCCATAATTTTAATACATTTTTTTTTTAATATTAAGGAAATAAAATGGTATGGAGGGAATTTACACAACAGGCCACTCACCTGGTCATCGATACCAATAAACCACCATATCAGAACAACAGTTGAAGAAGATTAGTAGTACGATGTCGTTTTGCTCCACTTCTCCGACCCTGTTATGCTACAAACCCACCCATCAAAATTTGACTTGTCGTTTCAGAGCTTCTTCTGATGTTCCTGATTTTCTTTCTGTTAATTGGTAATCTCTCTCTCTCTCTCTCTCTCTCTCTCTCTCTCTCTCTCTCTCTCTCTCGGCTGTGTGTACATATTTGTTTATATATCTATCGAATTATTGATTTGTGCTAGTTAAAACATGATAATATGATCAGTTTTGTTTACTCATTACTGTTGTAATTTGTATTAGACTTGGTAAATTGGAATAGTAGCAGTTACCATGTGTATGCCAAATGTTTTGACCCCTTTTGCACCTTTTCTCAGATTATTGATTAGTTTGACAACACATTGTTTTGCACTATTTGTATTTATTATTCCTGCAAAATTTTAATGTTGCGGAACGATGTTCTGTGTTCTCACTACTCACCAGAGTCAATATGGTGGGGTGATTGCCAAAAATACCACTTTTTTTAGATTGTGTGACAAAAATACCTGTTTGAAAAATTTTGGCCAAAAATACCTATATTTACACATTAAGCTAGATGTAGTGGCGGGTGAATATTTTTTTTATTTTCTTTTAAAAAAATTTCACGTAATGCCCATTTTTAAATTGCGTATTAGTGATACCCAATTTAGATATGTGTATTACAGTGGTATTATTGGCCAAAATGGGTATTCCTGTCACTTAGTCCAAAAAAAAGTGGTATTTTGGCCTTTTTTCTGTAGGGGCCTAGGTGTGTGCAAAAGTACCTATATAGGTAATAAGTTGGCCTAGTGGCTGTCAAGTGTTAAATAGTTTGGGCCTTGAGCTTAAGGGTTCAATTCATAGCAAAAAAAAAAAAAAAAATAAATCGGGCCACCTGACAGTGTGCAAGCTCTTGATTTACTGGTATTCGGTTCCTGTAAAAAACTGTTTTTCCAAGTTTGCATGATACAATAGGCCTAGCAGCTTAGATAGCCGATGACTAGTAAAAAGAGATTATTGAAAATGTGAGAACAAGAAAACCATCTGCCGTATCAGGAAGGGAAAGAGAGTATGGATATAGAATGCAGTTCTTGGTTTATGCTGTCTAGGAGCTGTGGAGAAAAGGACAAGAAACAGGCTTCAGTTGAAGTAAGCACATGCTGTACAGAAGAGATTGTAGGGGTTCTTCCAGAACCATTCTGGATGCTAGATTAAAATTCCATGTGAGTATAATTGGAACCCTTTCGAAAGCAACTTGTCAAGTCTTTAGCATGAGGAAGCTAGGTGCATTTATAAGACTCACAAGTGCTGTTCTTGGAAAAACCTGGTAGGGGCAGCTAATCCCTCAATACAGATAGCACTATTTGCAAGGTCATGTGGGCGGATGGTCTGCAGTGGTCAGGAACACTGCAGTAGAAGTGGTTCATGCAAGAGAAGGGAAGACTGGATTCCCGTCCATCATTATGACAGATGGAGGGCCTTGTAAAGGGATTGCAGTCAGCTTGTGGAAATGGCGCTAATAAGCTAGTTGCTTGAACTGATTCTCCAGATGTGGTGAGTTTCTTTAAGCATGGCAACATGCTTTCTCCCTTGGCAAGTGCACCACATGTAAAGCAAACAAATGGAGATAATAGCTTCCATAGAGAATTCACACACCAGCTTGTCTATAAGGAAACTAATCAGTTGGCTGTTGCTTTAGCAGCAAATATTTCTAATGTATTATCTATTGATATAATTCCTAAATCTTTTTTTGAGGATGTTAGGGAAATTTCCTTTAGTGATGCCTGTGGCGAACTATACGTGAGGGTGTAATACTCCATGTTTTTAACTACATATTTGGGGGGTAGCTGTCTACTACATCAACTCCACTTGCCTAGCAAAATAATGAAACAAATAATAATTTGATAGACATTATAAATTATATTTAGTTAGTTATGGGAATTGATTAGAATCAAGTTATTGAACAGAGTTGCTTAGGTGAACTTAGACTGCTGTAAGTATTCTGACTTGAATGAACGCATGCTCTTCTGGGAAATCAAATATTCAATGATTCTTTGTGAGATGAAGCTCTAAAGGTAAGCCTTACTCAGACTCTCCAATTCTGCCCTCATTTTTGTGTCAACAGGACATGTCATGGGTGTATGTTTTGGATCTGATATGAATTCTTCAATCTTCAGATTGAACCCATACACTTCACCTTACACAAGTCTAATTTAAAATGAAATATACAGCAAGGTCAGGGGAATTTGATTATTTTTTCCTTTTAATATTATGCTGTGAATTTACACATGTAATTACATCCATGCAATTTATTGGCAGTAGGTACTTTACTTAGAAACTACTATAAAATATGATATTATAAAGTTTTACGTCTTAAAATAACATGCCAACTCCCCTGAACCATGTCCATTTTCTGATCCATATCCAAGAATCTTGATTATCTTATAACTAAGATATGCTATGGATTACTATATCTTTGAATGTTTATGTCTGTCCATCTGCCAGTGACTGCAATAAGATGTAATTCTGGTGTTCTGGGCCAATTCGGAAGCTTTAAGAATAAACATTAGTGAGAGTCATGATAGCAAAGATTTAACAATTAAAGGTAGAGCACAATGAATTTGTGAGGAATTATTTTTAGTATTGTCACCGATTTACCATTGTTATTTGTTGCTGAGTATGGAATTTCTTTTTAGAACATAACTTTAGGCCGCAAACTTAAAAATGAAGAAACTCTTCACAAGTTACGACTACTGGACTATCTAATTTCTAGACATGAGAATTATCTAATAATATGGAGATTTGGGTGCGGGGGATATGGAATATATATTATTAAATTTTATATGTATTTAGGTTACACATATTAAAATCTATCAACAAAACCAAAAAATGTATGAAAACTGACTCAAATGCATAATTTTGTTCATCTAAAAGATAAAGATATAAGTAATTTTTTTTTTTATTTATGCAAATATATATATCAATATATCATCATCGATAATTAATTTTGTGTAAGTAGCTACTTGCACAAATTTTGACTACAATTTGTGTGAACAAAATTTTTATACGCATCCAAGTATCAGACACTGGTATTTGGCAAATGACCCAAGTGCCCTGCTTCCGAGGTCTCCTTCATAATGTTTATACTTTTAGAGCAATGTTTAAGCAGATAACTTAGCGCTCTCAGCAGGCCTAAAAAGTACATGTGATAAAGGAGATGTCATCCATCAAAGAGGAGGTATATTCGTCTTCCCTACGATTGCTGGATGATAGTGGACTGCCCCTTACTATCTTCAGTGAAGGAATTGACTAATTGAGAGAGACCTCACGTTGACCGCGTAATACAGGGTATTGTAAAGAATTAAGTATCAATTACTATGCACCATAACAATATATATTTATCACCAAAGACAATTTTAAGTGGTTTGAAAAGACAACTGATGCTTTTCTAACACCTAGTGCTAGTAATGCACGGTAAATTTTATCATTTTATTTACGTAATGGTTTATAGTTCTTAGTTGTATCTGTATGTTATTTGGGTAGAAATATTTCATTGTTTTTAGCTATCCGTCATTTATAATAATTTGATGGAAACATTACGAACAAGTTGGAGTGGATGTTGAATTTGTCATTTCATCAATTGTGTTATCAATTTTGTTATGCTTTTAATTTTTATTTTTAGGTTACATTTGATATAATTTATTATTATTATTATTATTATTATTATTATTATTATTATTTTTAAATAATGATGTCATTTTCTTTTAAAAAATAGCCAATATCAATAACAATAATAATTACCACTCCGGACAATCTAAGGGAGTGTTTGTTATTTACACATTATTTTTTAGTTTTCGTTAGTACATTACCTAGTGCAGGAACTTTTTAAGATATTAATAATAAATTAAAGTATAAAAACCTAATTTTGTGTTTGTTAGTGGTACTACTGTAGTACTGTACTTTTTAATTAGAAATTATGTACACTAATGTATATCATTTGATAATATATTGTAGTTGTAGAGTATCAACCTCAGATCTATAGAATCTAGGTAGGAGCGAACACCCCCTGATGACGAATGACCAACTATCCTCCTTACTCTATTTATATACAAAGGATATACTTTGTTGCAGGATGGATGTTTCCAATCTTTGTAGATGTATTAACTTAATTAGGAAGATCCTTTCCTTGTTCCCTTTCCTTGTTCTAGCAAGGATCGAGGACCTAAATTCCAAACTATTGCAACATATTTGAAGGAATTGATGGCCATTGTAACTGTTGTGAGGAGATTGCATTTTGATTGATGAGTAGGTCCATTATCTTTAAGGCTGACCAAAGTAATCTCATGTATAGCAAGGGCCTTATGGGAGCTGTGGCCCCCTTAATTTCTAGCTGGTACCACTGTAGTTGTACTATTTGCTGTGAATTTAAGTTTGCTGCAGTGGTACATACGTTTTTCGTCTTTTTATGCTGTAAATTTTCTAGACACAAGTTTATTGAAAAATATTTTGGCTTTTCGCTCCGCTACCCAACAGTCAATGTCTATGCTGCTCACCTTTTAAATGAGTTGCATGTGGACCCATTGATAGAGTCAACCCATCAAATCCCTTTTCCTTAGCTTCCACTTTCCTACTTTCTCAAAGACCTTCCAGTTGCCTCAGCCCCTAGGTTTTAGGGGCTATGATATGGCACCGAACAAATCCTCAAATCAACTAGCGAGTTGGATTTGCTATCAAGGCATAGCATTCTAGGGGTTTAATCTATATATTCATTGATTTTGAGGAAGCAGAGGCAGATGAAATCTATGCCATTAAGTTGACTCATGGAACTGTCAATATGGGCTACTCATCTTTTAATGCGACATGGTAAGTGTGCATTTAAAGCAGATTGGGTAGTTTGCGGAGATATTCAATAATTAACGAGTCTTGTGCTAATCTTTTGGAAGAAAAGCTTGATTTGCTACTTACTAATTCCTTTATTGTAATGCTCTCATTCTAATGATTTTTTTTTTTTTGAAATATATATGCTAGTTAAACATACTCACACACCCACCTTTGTCTTTGACAAGGTTCGAACCCACATCCCGTAAAGGGAGCGAATGAGATACCACTACACCAAGAAGTGTTGGTTTTCTTTTCTTTTTTTTTGGTTTAAAATGATGCACTTGCCTCCCTCCTGCAAAAAATCTTGAATCCAACTTCCAACATCATAGGTGTCAGTGTATGCTCATTAAATTGTTTTATGTGGTGCTTCAATCATATTTATGAAAAATAAGTCATTGTTGTCTGCTGACAGTACTAACCTACGGAAAGTTTAATTTTCAGGCTTGAATCTCGCAGAAAGAAGCCATTTGGTCCAAGATTAAGTGTAAATCCCTTACTATCTGGTTTATTATACACATTTTTGTATAGTATGGTATGTTACTTTAATATCTTTTTATAGTTTACTGCAGAAGAAGCTGTTGGGCATCAGCTAGATGCCCTAATGTTCAATGATCAACCCCGACAAGATTATGGGATTGAAGTCATGTATAGGGTATAATTATATAGACTTGTTACTCCTGTGCTGGTTTTATAATCTTATGTAGTTTGTGAGCCTCTGTTCAATGCCAGTTTGCAGGTTTTGATCCATTCGAAAGGTCTACATATTTCGGACCCTTTTTTGATTTGGGACAGGTCAGTGTCTTTATAATACCCTATATTTATAATTAATTTTATATTTTTCAGGTCTTATTATAGTTTTCATCTTCAAATTGTCTATAAAAGTAACAACAGTCACCTCACTGAATTATTGATGACATTGTTTGCCCTCCTAATCTTGTATCTTTTTATTGGCTTCCTTTTATGACTCCAGTTTGAACGTTTTAGACGTATTTTTCATCATTCGAAGTATCGAGTATTGCTTGGTCATAGGGAGAGAAGGATCTTAAGTAGTTTGCAGGTTGAGGAGGTAATGGAAAAGGTTCACCTAAACTTGTGACTAAAAGCAGTAAAAGTTTTTACTAATACAACATAATGGATATGGCGATTTTAGAATTTATACAAGCAGCGGGTTTGGGTACTAGGAGCTCGGCCGGAGGAAGAGGAAACTTTTCAGTTTACAATGGTTCAGGTAAATATCAATCCCCTCTTCTGTTCTCGTGTACAATTGAATTCCTTTTCTAGTACAAGCTGTTCATCCCTCATAACTGTCAAAAGTATAGTATAAGAACATGCACACTATAGAACTGATACTTTCTGAACGATCAGTCATAATTTCGTGATCCAAATCTGTTGCAATTAGGAAAATAGTTCAAATTAATATAACAGAATGATTGTTGAGAATTCCTTATACATATGTAAGGAAAGTTAAAGACAGTAAAAGAGGGGTTGAGAGACAGATCAGCGTCAATGTCTTGCTCAATAGGCAATTGCTTACCGATATGCACACACTGATTCTTGTCACTTTTTTGAGAAGGCTCTGCTGTTCTCCTGCAGACTCTATGATATTATTGTCCTTTATAATGATGAAAAATTTTGTGCTACCATTTAAATTAGTCTAGCAAAACATTAATACTATTCTTTACAATAATGAATCACATTGTATATTGCATTCAATGTACTTTTAAATTTATACCTCAAAGCGGGCATGGTACTAGGAGATTTATATGTGTACTTCGCTGCTTAATTTATTTCTGCTGAGAATCCTCATATTCACTATGGAGCATTGACTGGAATACCTATTTGCTATTTCGTGTTGCAGAGAATTGGCGGTTGTTGGGATGGTTACTGGCTTACAGAATCTGTACTTCATGATGGTGATGGCTTTACTGGTGCTGTGGCTTACTAAAGTATAACCACATGTAGGGAAGCCTTCACGAATATCACAGATTGCCATATCTGTATACTTTTTGTGTAGGTATAAAAAGTGTGGACCATTTCCGCACCAGCAGTAGTTACTTGTCTACGGCTCGGTTACACCCCGATTCTTACTTGACTCTTTCATCTGGTCTTGTAGAGGATGGATGACCTATGTAAATATACACTTGTGTATATATTCAAACTAAATTAAAGACAAAGATTATATATATTGAACATACTCATTCATCTAATAAGAGTGAACGTACAAAAAGCAGCCCCTGAAGCGCCATCAGATGTGTGACACTCTACATCAGTTTTCTTTTTTTGGTATGCTACATATATTGTAATCAAGTAGATATTTCAGTATAGGGGGGAGGGGGAGATGGTATGCTAGGTAGCTGCGGCCTTAGAATAGGCTGCAACGCTCCCCTGCCCTTAACTATCAAAAAGAAGTGTTCCGTTTTCTGGTGCTGAGCAAAACTAATATGTTTACATTTATAATTCACATGTTACTGACAATCATTATACCGACATTAGGTTGTAAGTTAATGCTCTGATTTTGGATGATTAATCTTCACAGATTAGCTTCGTTTCTAAAAACAGACAATAAACCTTCAAACAAGCTTTAAGAAAAAAAAAAACTTGATTATACAAAATAGACAATGGATTCCCCTTATTTGATTTACATCATATAAAACAGAAGGAAACTGCTTATTCAACTGTTGATTTGTGCATTAGCTATATAATTTACAGGTTGCAGTTTCCTTTTTAGTATATTGGTAATTGGTGCTTTCCTTTGTGTGCTCTAACCTCACAAAGTACACAAATATATTAAATCAAAACAATATACTTATAAGATAATTGAGCAGAGGCTTAACCTTCTGCCTGAGGTACTAGAATTTCTGGTACTTAAAGATGCAAGCCTGGTTTAAGTTAAACTTTGTCATAGATAACCTAATAAGTGATAACATAGGGCCATTCTTGATCCTTGTATATTACATATAAATGTATCTACTCTTGTACATATATTTGCAAACCAATTTTTAATGAACCAGTGTGAGAGTGCTACAAACTAGTTTCTCAAAGTTGCAAGTTTTAAAAATACAAACTTTACTAATAACAAATAAGGGTTTCATAATTTAAGCTTGGAGAGGTCAAGGGTTCGACTTCTGGCATGTGCGTAAGTTTAACTATCAATAAATAAATAAATAATGGTTTCATAATTGAAGCTCAGAAATACACACGACAAATTGTCTTATTTTCATTCCACAAAGTAACTACAGTCAACTGAAATTGCGTGCAGCACAAGGTCCCACTTGGTGATGGAGTAAATCTTATTGGATGCCAAGATCTCCGATGGTAGATAATGGAACAAGGATAAGAAGGCATATTACTACTGGACTTGCATACTTTACCATATACTGAACTAGATATTGTACAAAGTCTTTAGGCGAAGCTGAATTGCCGAGGTTGCTTGCCATACACCCAAGTTGAATAATCTCTAAACTTTGGAGGGCCATGATGCTTGTGCTGACATAATTATACCCACTATAACTCCAAACAACCCAAGTGCACTACCAAAAATTTCAATAACAAGGATCTTTACAAAAAGTGACGAGTTTTGAGCATCAGAGAGTGCACAGCTACTCCCAATGATTCCTACACACAACCTGCAGGCAAAGATATTAAAAACGTATGAAACAAGAAATATATACAGTAAAACCTCCATAATAATACTCTTTAAATTAATAACCTCTCTAAAATAATATTTTACTCCGGTCCCGACTTGGGTCAATTCAAAAATTGACCAATTTTGATAAAATAATAAGATAATAGTTTTTAGAAAAGTCCAAGTACAGATATATGTTCCCAATTATATCATAAATTAATAATTCTTTATATTCATAAAAATATATTTATTATAATTTTGTAAAATATAATTCTATTGTTTAATGTTTTTTTCGAAAGTGTAAATGTACTTGAAATTTATCCTAAACTTTATTATTACATACAAAAGTTCGTTTCCAAATTACATTTAAGTATCTTTGATGTGTTAAGTTCTCTACGAGTAATAGGTTTTAAAGGTATCATTTTCACCATCATATTCAGTATTATTACTAAGAATCACTCGGATGCACTTTATATTTGTAACAAATATATAATTATTTTTAAATTTGTATATTAAAAGCTTATTTTCTTTTGATGTCGAAAACTCTCTATAAATTAATAATTATTATTTTATCGATTATATAATACCTCTCTAAATTAAATAAAATTTCTCGGTCCCAACTATACTAATTTATAGAGGTTTTACTGTATAAATCTTGAGAAGATATCTCTATGTTAAACAAATCAAAGGAAATCTCAGTATCACATTTTTATCAATAATGTCCAAGGCATTGCGTTATAAGAAAGAACTGTTAATCTACAAAAAACAAGGGAATTCGAGATGTACCCGCACACAAGATTTGCAAAGCCCACAATGATTCCCGAGGCAAAGATGGCATATCCTGCTCTAAGGGACTCGGGTGCATATATTTGGGATGCAGGAACACTTTCCAACTTCGTTTGTAGAATAATTGCCACAATAACACCATATATAGCAACAGCTTCACAAAATATTACACTGGGATAATGGAAAAAAAATTAAAATTGTTCTCATATAATATCTCGCAAACAACAATCTCTGATTAGCTGTTCAAGACCAGTAAATGCCTGTAAATGGAACCATGAGTATTGAATATTAACCGCCGATAGCTTCCAAAGAAGACATTTCAATTTTAAAAAATTTCAATGTACTGTCCAAGGACAGATCATTAATATCATCTATTTGAGTAGGCTTAAAAATACAATAGCTTCAACTCATTCTCTCTTGTGCACTTATTACGAGTCTAGAGTGGGGCTATGATGTTCGTTATCAGTAGAGTTAACGAAAGTTTATGTCTGTGAGTGCAGCATAATATAAAGAATCATCAATTTTGTCATTTTCCAAGAACTATATAGTATATACAATTCAAAGATATCTTTACATGATAATATTATGCAGACCTCAAATATGCATTATAGAGGTACTCAAACAAATAAGCTACAAACAGGTGATATTTTCTTAGTGCGTGATATAAAAAGATTATAAAGTGTAGCAGTAACATATAATGAGAATGACCGCACTATTTCGATAGAAAAAGCGCATTAATATAGAGATTGCAAGAAAGAGCAATTATATGGTAGATCCTCACTAAATACCCCTCTCCCCTCCAAAATGAAAAAGAAAAGAAAAAAAGACAGACAAGACATTCTTCCATTAATGTTTTTGTTACGTCGATAGCCAGTCAAAACGATCATCTCAATTATGACTATGTTTCTCACACATTGGGTCCCAAGTACTTCCCTCATCAAGTTATGATGCAATCAGAGACGCCCGGCAGGTGGCGCATTCTTTAGTCCCAGCATCAATGCCGATCACCATCGGGAGCCATACTTGTTAACTAGATGTCTAGGCATTGCATACGTGATGCTTAATGTTTTAACAACCATGACTAATTTTATATACTGCTAAAAAGGGGACGATATCACATTTACACGTAGCCTTAGTTTAAGCTAAGAAGTTCAGCATCTCTGGATTACATAGTTATTTTTTTCTCTCGTAATTGGGCAAAAAGCGATAATAATGAGAATTCAGGGTTATGTGCCAACAAACTTGAATATGATAACTGCACATCTGAACCAAAACTTAAAAGGTGTAAATCTTATTGGTCCGTCTTTAGTTGATTTTACTACTACTCGGTAAAACCTAATTGGATATCTATGTAACTGTGATGGATGAGAAGTTGAGAACTTCCATGTTCATAGTATATTGACTCAATTAAAGAGACACACACGTAATATCAACCAAAGAAAAGGTTTTGGTATTTGAATTGGAGTTCAACATGCAAACAGATGGTCATTAGATATATCTGATGCAATAGGAAATCAAAGACAGGCAATTGATTATTACACAATACTGATTCAAATATCTTTTACTGGTTTTTCTGTGTAATACATGAAACAATTAGGCTTTGGACTTGTAGACTAAAAACTGGAATTAGGAGTGCACAATGGTCCTAAATCAGATCAGACCGCACTGAACACAGAACGCCACAATCGTAGGTACCCATGGACTTGTTTATTTTCAATCCCAGGAATAATCCAGACCCAAACAACTGGGCCGTTATGGACCTGTTCAGTAATTTTGTGACACCAACAAGATGGCAAAAAATGGCACCTGAACTAACATAAAAAGAGAAGTCTGCAAAATCTGTCAAATAATATACTAACCAACATATCTAAATCATTTCATAGCTTCTCATCCATACACTAAAAGAATAACTGGTGAATTAGATATTCACAAACTGGTCTTAAACTTATTATTGGGGTTTTTATAATTTGTTGTGTCCATAAACTAAAATTTTAATTAATCAAAAGGTTTTAGATCATTATCAACATAAAAAGCAATTAAGTTACTTTTTGTTGGGTTTATAAAACCACAGACTGACATGTATAGCCTATGATCCCGATGGGCGCAATCTGACAAAGGTAGATTACTTTTTTCAACCCACCACTGCCTATGTTGTAGGATAATACTAGAGCCTAAGGCTTTGAATTCTCCTAGTATGAGCATAATTTTGCTATCATGTATATCGTGCCTTGTTAAATTTCCAAATACAATAAATGATCAAGCATAATTCTTAGTTGTTTAATCGAAATAGTGAATCCACACCCTTATCGAAAAAAAAAATAAATTCATATCTTGATAAAAATCTAAAGTAAATGAGGGTACCTAATAAGGTTCTTGGAAGTGATGCGGGGAGCTTTAATAGCAGCACCAATCAAACTACTCCCAGTGATGTAAATACCCCTGATAATTTATCAACACACATAAAATCAGAAATCTAAGGAGAATATAATAGATACAGATAGATACAAAATATAAGCAACGATACCAGGCAGCGCCTAAAACAGAGACACCAATAGCAACAGCAATACCGATAGCAGAGAAAGTGTAAGGTGAGATCTGTAGCAGTGCGCGCGACCACGAGCTTGATCCTCCAACCATCTTCTCTTCTCTTGCAACAATAATATTATCTCTCCCTCCTCTCTCTAATTATTATTTCAATATAAACTTGTTTTCCATTAATATTTTATATCAAGACAAAGTTTTTTTTTTATATTTCTGTGCGAGTCGGCTTGCGCACACCCTAACTAATTTGGAGTCCTCTTATTTCCGTATCTCCTAATTCGAACGTCATCTCGAGATAGTAAGCTCCTAAAGTCATGGTTCAACCAACTGGGACACCGTGGTGCGTTAAATCAAAAGAAAGTATATATACAGGAAAGGAGTCTTTTTTATTATATTAATTTGATTAAAAAGTTAGAGATACCTAATCTCCACCATGTATTCACATTTAATTTAAGAAAATTTATAATGCTACTTTTATATAATGCACGAAGAAAATATAATAAACATATTCAATGAATAATTAATAAAATATAACAAACATAATTATTAGTTAATTAATAAAAATGATGTCATAATATGAGATCCCTAATTTTGTATACGACAGGGAATGACATTAAAAATTTAGTGTCGATTTGTGTTTATCTTATGGATACAAGACACGACGAAATATACGACATAATTAAATATATAAATAATTTCAGAAAATATATAATATAACTTGATAAATTTATAAAATATTTTAATAAGAATTTCAAATTTATATATAGTATTATGAAAATGTACTGTAAACTTTAAGAATTTCCTGTAATAATTGGTGTTATTGTGTCTATTCATTTCATTTCGTTACGTGCACATAACTGATACACAAAAAAGTTTCGTATACTTATTGTATATGTAACAGTTTCAGGTACAGGGTTTGAAGGCCATAAAACATTTAAAACCTTCAAACAGATTCACTTACAAATTGCATGGCCGCATAATTGGTTTGTCCAAGACCCAAAGTTACATGAAACTTATATTCCGGTAAAACTCTTTAAGTTGTATTTCATACAAAACCTCTAAACTTGAGATTTTCTCTTTGGTGTCCTCAGTGAAGTGAAATGTAGGTTGAATAAATTTGAAGGCAGAGGAGTTTTCATATATATATTGATAACTCCCGATCCCAATCTGGTCCTTCCAACGTCGCGTGCGGTGTAGCTGCTGGTGAGTGTCTGCAAAACAACACCGGAGGGGGGTTTGAGCCCCGCGGCGCCTCCGGTGTGAGAATAAGATATGGCTTCTGGAAGGTAAAAGACTAGAAATGAGAGAAATCTAAATATGGAGGGTAAGTGTGTGTATAGTATAGTGTAGAGTAAAAGTCACCAACCCCTCAACCATTCATCCTAGGACTATAAATAGGCCCAGGACTAGGGTTTTGAGGAATGTACCTGTGATCCTGGCCATTCATG
>PHNY01152243.1:8861-19522 GCA_003724115.2 Anethum foeniculum
CATCCAATCTTAGTCCTTCAGGGATTTTCATATAGATATCACTGTCAAGTGATCCATACAGGTAGGCTGTTACAACGTCCATGAGATGTGTTTCCAACCATACAAGCCATTCCTATCGGAAAATGAAAAGTAACTCCACTAATTACAGGAGAGTAAGCTTCCTGGTAATCAAATCCAGGCCTTTGAGAAAATCCCTGGGCTACCAGCCGGGCTTTATATCTCACAATTTCATTTCTCTCATTTCGTTTTCGTACAAATACCCATCTATTCCTGACAGGGATCACACCAGTTGGTGTTTGGACTGCAGGTCCAAATACTTTTCTCTTACGCAAAGATTGCAATTCTTCTTGGATTGTAATTTTTCACTTTGGCCAATCATCTCTTTGTCGACATTCTTCCACACTTTGTGGTTCAAGATCGGAGTTCATAATAATATCACATGCCATAGAAAAGGCATATACATCATCAACATCAATACTCTCACGATCCAATAATTTTTTGTTATATACATAACTTAATGAGATCTCATAATTATCAAGTACCTTTGCTTCTCTAGAAGCCTTTGCCACTTCAGGGGAAATATTCTCTTCCGGATGCTGTTCCACTTCTGGTGTTTTTATCACAACCACTTCGTGGGTTCTAACCTCTTCAGGAGGTAATACCACTTCTGGGGTATTATCTGGAACACTTGTCACTCCTAGGACATGTCCAATCAATTTCCGTTTTCGTGGTGCAACATCCTTTACATCATCAACATCAATACTCTCACGATCCAATAATTTTCCGTTATGTACATAACTCAATGAGATCTCATAATTATCAAGTACCTTTGCTTCTCTAGAAGCCTCTGTCAATTCAGGGGCAATATTCTCTTCCAGATGTTGTTCCACTTCTGGTGGTTTTATCACAGCCATTTCGGGGGTTTTAACCTCTTCAGGAGGTAATACCACTTCTGGGGTATTATCTGGAACACTTGTCACTCATGGGACATGTCCAATCAATTTTTGTTTTCGTTGTGCAACATCCTTTACACCAATAGGTCTACCACGCTTCTGGCATGGTTTTGAAACACCAACCAATTCTTCAGGAATTGATTTATGAGTAGGGATTTCAACCCTTGTTGGAGCATTAACAGCAAGTATATGTGATTTTATAATACGTCTAGATTCATTAAAAACATCCAGAATTTAATTGGAAATATTTTGCATATGAATAATTCTATGAACTTCAGATTCACATTGATTAGTACGTGGATCTAGAGCATTTAATCCTGATGCATCCCATGTCAATTCAGAATTCAACTTATGCAAAAATTTATCTCCCCCTAATGAAGGGAATACAGACTCATCAAAATGACAATCAGCATACCTAGCAGTAAAAGCATCCCCAGTCAGTGGTTCAAGATATCTTATAATAAATGGTGAATCAAAATCGACATATACACCTATCCTCCTTTGCGGTCCCATCTTTGATCTTTGTGGTGGTGCAATAGGAACATATACGGCACAACCAAAAATCTTAAAATGAGAGATATTAGGAATTTAACCAAGGGCTAATTGGTAGGGAGATTGTTTATGATAAGCAGATGGCCTGACCCTTATTAGGTTTGCGGCATGTAATATACCATGACTTCAAACAAATCTAGGCAGGTTAGCTTTAAGAAGTAAGGGACGAGCAATAAGTTAAAGTCTCTTAATCAAAGATTCAGCCAAACCATTTTGTGAATACACATAAGCTACTGGATGTTCGACTGAGATTCCTACCAATATACAATAATCATTGAAAGTTGAGGATGTAAATTCGGCGCATTATCTAATCGGATTGAACTAATAGAATGATCATGGAATTGGGCTCGTAACTTGACTATTTGAGCAAGTAGTTTGGCAAAAGCTAAATTTCGGGTAAAAAGTAGACATACATGAGACCATCTGATTGATGCATCAATTAAAACCTTGAAATATCTAAATGGGCCTGAATATGGATGAATGGGGCCATAAATGTCACCTTGGATCCTTTCTAAAAATTTAGGGGATTCTTTTTGAAATTAACAGGTCATGATCGAATAATTAATTTTCCTAGAGAACACGCTAAACAAGGAAGTTCATCTGGTGGTATGACCTTTTGGTTTCTAAGAGGATGTCCTATAGAATTTTCTATAATACGATGCATCATAGAAACTCCTGGATGACCAAGTCTTTCATGTCATAGAATAAGGGATTTTGGGTCAATGATTTTGGGAATAGTGACACTATGAGAGTCAATGACCTTGATTTGTGTGACATATAACCCAGAAGATACCGAGATAATTTTTCCAAAATTTTCTAGTAACCTAAGCTAGTTGAAGTGACTAGGAGATATTCTTTTCCATCCTCACTTGTGGTTTCCACGTGAAAACCATTAAGACGAATATATTTAAAACTTAGGAGGTTCCTAGTTGACTTGCTGGAGTACGGAGCATTTGGTATATGAAATTGTGCTCATATGGTAGAATAAAACTAGCCTTCCTAAAACTTTCAATTATATTAAACGTACCTGAAATTGTCCATACTTTTGTGTTGGTTTTAGTTAATTATGAAAAATATTTCTGAGTTTGTAAAATTGTGTGAGTGGTTGCGCTGTCAGCAATGCATATGTCTCCCATATTTATGCAGTGTACATATATATAAAAGAACAGCATTTTTATTAAGGCAAACAAAGTACATAAAACTAGAACATAGAACAAGAACATAAAACAAGTACATGGAAGTAGATAAACAAGTACACGTAGCACATGACATATATGAGTTACATATGATAACTAGTCATCTAAGCCGTAGTAAAGATTATCACCACTTTCTAGTTCATTTGAGGTCTTATTTATCAGTTCATCATTATAGCTAGCCAAATTTATTTCCACCCTTTGATCATTTTGTATTTTGGATGCCTCATAAAGTTTTACAAGATGTTTAGGTGTAGGACAAGTATGAGTCCAACGTCCATGAGCTCCACATCTAAAGCATATATCTCTGGTATCTCCTTCTGGGGGGTTCCTTTCTTTTATTTGGCACCTCATTCTGCCACTTCTTATGGCCGGAGTTGTTGTTGTTGTAGCCATCACGCTGCCACTTCAGGTGGCCAGAGTTATACTGATTACGAAATTGACCACGAAAATTTTCACGTCCATAATCTCGTCCTCCTCTATGCCCTTTCCCACGTCCATTCTTCCGGAATGACGTGTTATGTACTTCAGGTAACTGGGCAGAGCCTGTGTGACGTATCTGATGATTTTTCAGCAACAACTCATTGTTCTTTTCAGCTACAAGAAGGAGAGATATCAGCTCACTATATTTTTGAAAATCTCGCTCTCTGTATTATTGCACCAAAATCATAGTGTTGGGGTGAAAAGTTGAGAGAGTCTTTTCAATCATGTTAGCATCAATAATCTTCTCACCACACAAGGTCAGTTTTGAGCTTATTTTGTATAAGGCGGAATTATATTCAGCAACAGATTTGAAATCTTGCAACCTTATATTAAGCTAGTCATAACGGGAATGTGGCAAATGAACAAGTTAGTGATCAAATCTATCTTTGAGATTATTCCAAAGGGTGAGTGGGTTTTTGACGGTTAGGTATTCAGATTTTAAATTTTCGTGAATGTGATGCCTCAAGAAAAATGATAGCTTTGGCATTTTGTTCAACTTTTAGGGTTTTTCCTGTTACTATAGTGTCTTTTAACCCGTTAGCACTAAGGTGTAACTCCGCATCGACCACCCAAGATAGATAATTATCCCCAGACACATCTAATGCAACAAACTCTAGTTGTGCAAGATTTTCCATTCTAAATGTAAAATAAATATTTAAAACATGATATAATGCGTCACATAAATATTTAAACAATCATTTCCAAATAATAACATATATGATATAATTTAATACAAAAGTTACGGCGGCATAGGCAACCAGAAAACTTTTGAGTACTACTTGACGGCATAGCCATCTTTATAACATTTAATCAGTAATATAAATGAACATGTTATTAACAATAATATTTAGAATAAAATGAGTAAATTTTAATCGTACCTTTTTTTTTTGGACAAGCTTCAATTGGTAGAGACTTGTGAATAAAATTAAGTCGTACCTCTTTTATGAACCAAGCTTCAGTTGGCAGAGTCTCATGCTGTTAACGTGTTATAATATTTTATAATATATATATATATATATATTATGAATATAAAATATAAGTATGCGACCGAACAGATAATGGTAAAGAAAGAAACTTGAAAGCTTTGTTTCTCTTCCCTCTTATTATTCCAAATGACTTGCCAAGAGGTTCCATTTATAGGGATTACAAACCGACTACTAAATTAATATTATAAAGAAGATTTGCTTCTCGAGTAAGTTGATGAACCGACTTTCACAACTAATATCTTATTCACATTAACAATCATTATTATAATAAAAAATATTTTGTTCAGATTTGATGTTAGAAACTTATAGTTGTTTTTCAACACAAAAGCAGAAAGCGGTTTTTTTTAATCATAAAATCATGAGGGACCTACGTTTTTAAAAACACCCTTTGGATTAAAAACACTTTTTTAGAAAAGTTATATTTGAAATTTACCTTCTTTTCAGCTTAAAAACTTTTGTTGTTGTCAGCAATAGCAATTCCCAAACAGGACCATAATTTTTAGCAGAATATTTGTACCATATTTTTTTAACGATTAGGTAGAGACATTGATTGCCCTATCCAACAACAGTATGGTTAAAAAGAATTGTTATGGCCATCATGATCTTATATGTATTCACTATTTTAACGACTGGACTGTTTGTTAACGAATCAGTAACGAAACTTGGGTAAAAGATTTGAGATAAATCAAACGGAAACTTTAGCACAATGTATATGTAGTGGTAATAAATAAACTATAAAATTAAAATATTTATATTTTTTCACAAATCATTCTTTTAATCGAGTACTCAATATTCTTTCAAATACTGGAAATCATTTATAATGATATAACTATCAAACTTTTCAACAATATCTCTCTTAATGTGAATGGCTAAACTTTTTGTAAGAAATTCTTCTTACATTTTATTTTGAAACTTCGTGTTAACTAGTTTTTTAGTTTAAAAAACTGGTCATGACATAGTTATAGAGACAACAAGTGTTAATATGAGATGAATTAATCTCTTGAGCAAAAAATATTCCTTTAATTTCTCTATCTTCACAAATACTTCAGAAAGTTCAGTCAAGCCCAAAAATTCCGTTAAATTACAATTTTTAGGAGCATCTAGACTAAAACTCCAGTTGAGTTTTTCTTGCTCCAAAAAAAATTATGGAATACTACTTCTCCATTAACATACATATATTTACAATGTTGAATGATTTATAAGAATGCTTAGGAAGTAAATCTTATGCAATTATTTACATTTTGCACAATGGAAAAATTAAACTAAAATCGAGTACTTTCAGTTTTTAAATTTTAAAATTGCAATGGAACCGAGGATTTTGTTTCGATTTTAAGATTTCCGTATTGATTATAATCAGTTTGGTTCCAATTACAAATCTGCATCACATAAAAATGACTCTAGAATTTTTTTAAAAAAACTTTACTATTCTCATCGGATTTTTAAATTTTGATTACATTTTGCCTCTTTGATATACCAACACCATCATACATTGATACTCGAGTCTATGGTAATAAAGAATAAAGAATAAGAGAAAACTAGTATTTTATTATAATGAAACTTGTGTTCAACTAAAAAATAGTAACACTAAAAAATTATCTTAACAAGAAAACAATTATAATAACGAAAATATCCAATAAATATTATATGTGTTAACATTCCCTCTCAAACTCATGACGGTGAATGAGGAGTTTGTCAAATAAGAAACAAAGCCATGTATTTAAACAAATCCAGACTACAACACCAAGAACCAAAGCATCCAAACACATCCAAAAATCAGAGTCACAAATCCAAAGCTATGCACGATCGCAAAACAAGGAAAACGAAATATTCATATCATTAAAGAGTAAAGAGAAACAAAACTGCAATCAAAGTATATCTGAAATAAAATGAAAACTAGTTAAAAAATTGAATTAACAAGAAACGATGAGACATCTTTCTGTCATCCATTAATCAACCGATACAATTTCAAATCAAATATCCAAGTAAAGTTGCAACCAACAAACAAAAATGTAAAATTCAAAAAAACTGCAACCATTGAAAATAATATCGAAACCTAAACCAAAACTAGATTCAAATCTAAATGCACAAAGAATTCTGAATGTAGTATGAATCCAAAACCAAGACTGAATTCAAATCTAAGCACCAAATTATATTCAAATCCAACCAAGAATAATAACTTCAATATGTCACCAAGAAATGAGGTCCATCAATGTTGTTCAAGAATCAACCAAAACAACTATAAAATTCAAATAAATTTACAATCGACGTATATAAAAACAAAACCTAATAACCAATCCTAACCAATACTGAATCTAAACCAATAAATTGCATCCCAATTTAATTTAAAACCAAAAATGAACCCCAAATTTAAACTACATCCAAATCTGACCAAGTGACCAATCTATAATTATAAACCGAGAAAGAGAAGGAATACTGATGTGCCTAGAGTTACTCTTATCATAGGGCAAGAGAAAGAAAAAGACAAGAGAAGGGAAAGAAAGATAAAAAAGTTTACGTATGAGCCAATATCGGGTGGGGGGGATGAATTTCAACAAAAATGAAACGAAACGAGTAGAAAAATCCAACCAATATTACAAGTAAAATCAAAATCAATTTTTACCGAAGAAAAAAAATCCACTAATATGAAGAAGAAAAGGACTAGGAAAAAAAATTGAAACGGCGGGTCAATCCATAATCAAAACAACAAGAGAATTCCATCTAAACTTATTAAACTTGTTAATTACAATAAAATAGAGGCTTATATATGCAACAACTAAATAATACTAAAGAAAATTATCCTAAAAAGAAAACTATTATAATAACACAACTATTCAATAATAATATTCCCCCCATCCCATCCATTTATTTCCACATTCCTTTTTTGAATATCCGTCTCAATTCTTTATATTTCAAAAGTTTCCTAAAGTAGTAAAATTTTATGATATAAAAATTAACTACAACCACTACTTTCCCCCGCTATACACACTTTATACATTAAATATTGATAGTAACACCATTGTACTCTTTTTTTTTTTAATTTTCTCTTATTCTTAAGCAACCCCAATAAAAAGAATTGGGTACTTACCCCCATGTAAATGATTGGGTGGGACGAATAGAGTAATATTGTAGTTGTTAACATATGGATTATAACTAATTAACTATATTAGGTTAATGGACCTATGTTCAATTAGGGGTGTAAAATGAATCGGGTGAACCAGACACCCCTTTACTCAAATCTTGACGTCCAGATTCAAAGTGAATACAAGTCTGTAAAGTATTTTTTTTCTAACCGAATAGTTTGCGATCCATCAAATACTAATTAAATACAATCTTCTAACATTAAATATCTCTTCTATTTGAAGTATATAAATGATCATTTATTCTAAAAAATATATATATTATATTTTAAAAACATAATAATCACAAATAAAAACCTTAAATATATTATATATTGATTATCATCCTGTTCGTAATAGGGATATTAGATTTTGTAAAGATTGTCATGTTTTTCCAAAAGAAGTATGTGCATTTCAACATCGTCTCTTAGCAATGGATTTATGTATGAGTAGTCAATCGCAGGTAGGCAAGAGAATGGTTACACCACGTATCTTTTTGTGCGATTTGAAAGGAGTGAAAGCATTTGAATTTAAGGAAATGTTTGAGGGTTGTTTTAGGCTAGAGGAGGATGCTGAGCAAATATGGACAAACAAGAAAATTCAATTAAGACTGTGACAAGGAGGACGTTGGGAGTGGCATCAGGCAAAGTAAAGGATCATAAAGAGTCTTGTTGCTGGAGTGACGATGTCCAAGCGAAGGTACAGTTTAAAAAGGGGTGTTTTATGGAGTATTTTTCATGTCCAGAAGGGCCCGAAAGGACCATAAAGAAAGCGTTATTCCAAGTTGCAAACAAAATGGCTAAAAAAGCAGTTGCGGAAGCAAAAGCTAAGGCGTATAAAGAAATGTATAGGCATCTTACCACTAAGAAGGGGGTGAATGAAATTTTTAAACTTGCAAAGGCACGTAATAGAAAGCGAAAAGATATTAGTTCGATTCACTTTATCAAGGATGAGGATGACCATGTTTTACTATAAGAAGTTGATATTAAAGGGAGGTGGGTCAAGTACTTTCATGAGTTATTTAACGCCTCTAGGGATAGGGACTTTGTATTTGACCAAGAGGATATTCACTTTATTGAGGTTGATGTTGGCCCCAATCATGATATTATTGTAGCAGAAATGTGCACAGCCTTGTGTATGATGGGTAAAGGTAAGACAGTAGGTTTGAATGAGATTCAAATTGAGGTGTGGAAGTGTTTGCCATAAAATGGTGTTCGCTTTTTGACAGCTCTCTTTAATGTTATACTCCGGACAACTCAGATGTCGAGTGAGTGGAGATTGATTGTTATACTACTTATCTATAAGAATAAAGGTGATGCCTAGAGTTCTAGTAATTATCGTGGTATTAAGTTGTTTAGTCATACAATGAAATTTTGGGAACGAGTTAGTGAGTGTAGGCTTAGAAGAATTGTTGACATTTCAGCGAATCAATTTGGTTTTATGATGGGTAGGTCAACGATTGAGGCAATTTATCTTGTTCGTTGTCTCATGGAGAAATATCGAGAGTGTCGTATAGATCTTGAAAAGGCTTATAATAGTGTACCACGTGCAGTTATTTGGGGATGCTTAAAAGTTAAAGGGGTTCTTTCTGGGTATATGCGCATTATACAGGATATGTATTCGGAGGTAGGACATGTGTTTGAACGCCATTAGGGGATACTCAGTATTATCCAATATTATCTAGGGGTGAGGTTAATACAAACTTAGAATGGTGACGTGCATCCTTGGATGCTAAGGGATTGCGCTTGAGCCGTTCTAAGACTAAGTACCTTTGGGCTAATTTCTGTGAGGAGAATCATGCGGATGATGTTGTCGTTTGTATTTAAGACGACCGCGTTCCATAAACTAATAGTTTCAAGCACTTAAGGTTTATCAATACAGAGCAACGGTGATATTAGGGTCGATGTTACGCATCGTATTATGGCAAGTTGGGTTAGGTTGAGGGCTGCTACTAGTGTTTTATGTGATAAGAGTGTAATTTTAAAGTTGAAGGATAATTTCTATAGATTGGCAGTTAGACCGACATTATTATATGGTTCTAAGTGTTGTTGAGAAAGGTTCAAGAGCGTAGGTTTGACACGGTGGAAATGCGTATGTTTCGCTGGATTTGTGGTTGCACGATGGCAGATTATATACCGAATGATGTGTACAGAAGAGTTTTAGGTGTTGATTCTATTTCTAAGAAAATAAGGGAGGGTCGTTTACATTGGTATGAGCATGTTAAACAAAGGCGTACCTCAGCCTCTACTCGAAGGGTTGAACATATTGTGGTCAGAGGGAAAAGAATACGAGGTAGACCGCGTAGAACATGGCAAGATTAGTTGAGTTTGGGCATAGTGGATTTAAATCTCACATGGATATGACATTAGACAAGGCTGATTAAAGACTTCGTATTCGAGTGATTGAGGTTGGGTCTCATGATTTTCAGCGGGTTCGGTAGTAGAGTTTACTGTATACCTATGATGATGTTATTTGCTATTGTGTTTTTAAGATTTGTTATATCTGTTATTTGTTTATGTGCAGCTTACAGGTTCTACGCATACATTAACATCATCACAAGTAAGTCACATGTGTAGAAATTCATGGAACATGGTATTTTAGTATTACTTGTTACATTACTTATGCACTTTCGACACTTATTATTTTGTCTTGTACTAAGCTGGGGGTCTTCACGAAAATAGCCTCCCTATTTTTTTAGGAGATAGGGGCAGGATCTGCGTACGTATTTACACACAACATTCACCAACACTTCTGAGATTTAATTGAAATTACTGTTTTATATTACTCAAATTACTTAAATACCAGATTAGTGCTGAAATCACTAATTCGTTTTGCATAAATCACTAACATGTGCTATAAAAATCACTGAATTATATTGTAAAATCACTAAAATTGATTATGTTATTACATATTATATACAGAAATTATACCACTAACGCATATCTCATCATCACTGCCACCTCCAATAAATTCACGATCGTCACCGTTTAACAACCACATCTCAAACAGAAATCACTAACTATATATATCAATAGAGTGATTACTACGTGTAAAGAGACATGGAGAAGAAAGAAAGAGGTCATTGTAAAAAGAAAAATTCGGAGAAGATGAATAAAGGAAGATGAGGGAAATTGAAGGGAATGGGGGCGGGTGTAGGTGGTGAAAGAGGGTGATGGCGGTGGCAGGGGTGGAATGTGATCAAGAGCGGGATTTTGGAATTTGTTTCGAGGAGAAGAGGGGTTCAGGGGCCAGGATACAGTAAAGTGAAAGTGAGATGGGTGGGTAGTGTTTATAGAGGGGTTTTTAGTTTTTATTTTAATTTTAGTTTCTATTTGACCAAAAGCCTATATATATATATATATATATATATATATATAT
>PHNY01152265.1:2909-18825 GCA_003724115.2 Anethum foeniculum
ACTCAAAACCTCAATGAGATCCCACGTCTCTTTAGCCGAGTTGTAGTTTGCAACAGAGCTATACATATTCATATCCAAAGAATCACCAATGATCAACTGAAGACTTACATCCAAAACGACTTTCTCCTTTTCAGCTTCAGTATACTTTGATGGATCTTTTGGCTCGAATCTTGCTAGTATAATCTTTGTGTCAGATGTAGTCTCTTGAATCTCCACTTGTGGTTTGAATGGACCATGTTTGAGGATGTCAAGATACAGAGGGTTTGAAACTCTGATGTATAACAATATCTTCTTCTTCCACAATGTGTAGTGTTCTTTATCAAAGGGAGGGATCTTGATACTGCTTAGCTTTTGTGTACTCATGAGTCATGATGATCTTTTACTGTTAAGAATTAAACAGCCTGCTCTGATACCACTTGTTAACTATGAGTATCACAAGTAACTAGACAGAGGGGGGTAAATGGATAGTTTTTAAAATCGATATGAGTTTTTCTGAAATCAGTTTGCTGTCTTGTGTGAGCTGTGTATGCATGCGGAAATGTAAAGATAAGAACACACTAAAATACTTCAATTCACTTTATACAAGTAAATAGAATACTACAGCTACCAGAATGATGGTTCTGGCTTCGAAAACAAAGAAGCTGAATGTTCTTTGTTTTTCTTACAGAGAAAGGAAAGACAGATCTGATTTTTCTATTGTCACTAACTCTCTCTTGGCTAATGAGAAGGTGCAAGATATATATTACCTATACAAGACTAGTGCACATTTCCATTTTACACAATTGTCCTTACTACAAGAATGGCCGTAACAGATTAGTACAGAGGTACGATTGTGCAGGTTAGGACCATTAAAAGATTCTTCTTTTCCGTTTCTTCCTCTCCAAGTTGAGCTGTAGATTTGTCATCTGTCTCTGGACCACAGACCAGTACAGATGCTCCCGGTATTTGTCTACACTTTTCTTTTATCTTGTACCTTCGTTTGTCTTGTTCAAATATGGCAATATATTGATGTAGTGAACTCCAGTCATCCTTCTTATCCAGACATACCAGCACAGCTATTTTGGACTTTGCGGAATTTGAACTTCTCTACACAATGTGCATAGGACTTTGCTACATAGCACTTTGCGATATCAACAGTGAGGAGTTTGCGATATAGCTGTGCAGAGACTTTACGATATGGCTTGAGGTCTTTGCTATATAGCACTTTGCGATATGATTTGAGGATTTGTTATATGGCCAGAACTGGACTTCACGACATAGGCATAGGGACTTTGTGATATCAACACTCCACGATTCAGCTTTGAGCACTTCACGACATAGGCAATTCTAACTTCTCTACATAGGGACTTAGAAGGATTCAGCATTTTATTTCTGCTCAGTAGGTCACTCTGCTGCATGAACAAATCTTGAACTTCTTCCAGAATGAACTACTATCAGATTACAAGTATATACATTTGTGTATGCTAGAACACTCTAAGCTCATCATTAAAACTGAGCATGATCGTCAAGACAAGTACATTGGGAAACAAATACTCAGTCCTAGTGACAAGAATCACCAGGTTACAATGTGACTAAATCACAACTGGGTAGGCTTGTTAAATATGATGTTCAGACATGTCTTGAGCCCAACAATGCATTAGTTATATAATATCTTAATGGTCCACATGTGGATATTTACAATTTATTTCCTAAAATAATAGATTTATAATATGCTATTTACTAACAATTCAACCAAGTGATTGTAGAAGGAGGGATTGAATACAATAACCCTAATTTAACAATCTTTTCGATCTTTTAAGTTAAGAAGAACAAATATGTAAACAGCTGAAATTAAAAATACATATATTTAAAAATTTCAGGTGGTTTGTTTGAGTTTACCACCCGAGATATATATTGAAGAAATAATCTGTGTAAATTACAAAGTAATCTCACAACTGTATTTTACAGTGTTTGCGTTCAAGAACTCTCTCAGTTATGCTCTCACAATACACTTGCGTAAAATCTATTTCTTGAGTTCTACAACTGCTACACTTGGTTTATATACCACCAAGTTACATTTCACTAGACTACAAAGAATTATAATATTCTAGGTCCAGTATAGTGCTTCAGCATTCCTTTCCATGTGACTTGTTCAAATTGGATAGAATTGTCTTAAACATATTGCTTTGTTTATCCTTCTAATTTGCTTGTATGAAAATAGAATGTTTCTTCTTCTTCGAGTTTTCCAAGCAATAGATTCTTTGTTTTGGCTTCCATATTCAAATCGAGTCTTGTATAAACCCATGTGATCTGTCAGATTTGTCCCATTATCCGTTATGAAGTCACTGTCAATTAATAATTAAAGTTCTATACATTGACAATATTCTTCTGATCATCCGTTGATAGTCTTCATCTTCTATCCATTGATGATTTGAACCTCATCTGTTGATACTCATTTCACTTATGTAGAATTACAAGGCATTAAATATTTACAATTGCCCTACCTATTCTACACATCCATTGAAAGTCAACATGACTTATCCATTGATCAACTACTAACGTAAGACTTATTGAATATGTTACAAAAATACTTATCAGTTGATAAGCTATTCAATCAACGTATATCCCTTAGGATGACTATTCATTGATAGTTACAAAAGTTAACTTATATAAAAATGCACTAAGTATTGAGTTATCATCAAAACACATGATTTCTAACATAATACATTTTTGTTTTTGATCAATTTATCATATATACATATAACACAGTATAATTGAAAGGAATCTACAGGTTCCGTAACGAACGTTCATACGAGCAAGTTTTATAATATCTAATTTCTTAATACCGTCATATTCACTTCAGGAAATGGAGCGAAAACTACTTGGAAAAGTTCATAAATTTCTATTAATATTTAATATATCAATCAACCACAAGGATCAAGATATTAATTTGTAATTTTCTTAATTAATAACTTAAGGTATTGTATCTTTGAGATACATTTCATTGTACAAAATTTAGAATTTTATTATATCCAAAAATTAAGAACCAATATTTATAAGGATACATTTTCCAGGGATATTCTAAAATAAAAATTTAAATTCTTTTTTGCTAGCTTTCTAACATGAGATACTCTAAGGTTACTCCTAGTCGAAAGAATATTCTGACACGCTTTCAATATTGAGCCAACCTCAAGTTTATAGCTTCGACCTTTCTGCAACGCCTGGACCACTAGAAGTGAGTCAGTCTCTATTACTAGAGGTTGTGAAGAATTCATACCCATCTCAAGCAAAGCTTCATACAACCACACTGCTTCATCTTTAATCACCATCATACTCCCTGAAAATTTCATTGTCTTTCCTTTGAGAAAAGAGCCCTTATGACCATACCAACTAGAAAACGAGTTGGATCCAGGAAAAATCGAAGCATCCATGTTAAGTTTCAGCTCTCCTTCTTCTGGAGGTTGCCATTTTGCCTCGACCTAATTCACTGCTATGCCCTGTACCTTACTAACCATTTTCATACCCTGAACCAAAGACACAGCATTCCGCCATTCACTTATATGATTTGAACCCCTGTCCACAGCCGTTGCAGGAGACACCAACTTATCTTCCCAGACTTTTTTGTTTTGAACCATCCAAATCCCCAACAACACAGTTGCCATCTTTATGAGATTATCAGAAATATCAGTCTCTAATTTACTTAATAGCCAATTTGGAGCATGCTGAACCGAAACCATATCGAGAATCAGTCCCACCATGTGCCAGCATTGAGAAGCAAACATACAATCAAAAAACAGATGGAGCTTATGCTCGACATCCCTGTTACACAAAGGACACATAATGGGCACATTTACTCCTTTCCCTCGGAGTAAATTTCTGACATGTATTGTATTCCTACAGAACCTACACATGAACATCTTTATTTTATATGGTAACTGGACCTGCCACAATCTCTTCCACCCACAGAATCGTGTGACTTGAAAGCTATTAGCATTTCGAGACTGCCAAAAATGATAAGCACTTTTTACAGTATAATACCCATCATTTGAAAAAATCCAAGCCAATCTATCTTGTTTCTAAATTTGAGGAATTCTTGTGTTAAGAACAGCTATAACATCTAAACTTCTAAAAGCCATCCTCACATGATCTTCGTCCCACTCTTTAGTGTTTGGACGGAAATAATGGCTAACCTTCTTAGTCCTTAAATTATTCAGACCACTATCTTCAACACAAAAATTCTCCTTACCCCGTAACCAAGGGTCCCTGTGAGCTACAATCGCTTCTTCATCCCCCAACACCCGTCGAAAACCTTTAGACATTGCCTCCTTAGCTTCAAAATTCCAGACCAAATATAACTATCACCCCTCCACTCGTGGCTTGTAAAACATGACAATTTGGATAATATATTGTTTTAAAAACCCTTGCCACCAGCGTTTGAGGTTTGAACATAAAATTCCAGCAGTGTTTACCAAGAAGAGCTAGGTTAAACCCCGTTAAGCTACGAAAACTAAGACCCCTACAATTCTTTGTCATTCCCATCTTCTCCCAACCCATCCACTTGATACCCTTACCTGAAGAACCACTTGAGCTCCACCAATACTGATTTATCATTCTCTCAATTTTTTGGCACAACGACTTTGGAATTTTGAAACATGACATACAATAAGAAGGGATCGTTTGGGCAACATTCTTAATGAGCACAGTTTTGCCACCTCTAGACAACAGTTTGCTGCACCATCCTTGGATTTTTTGCCCCACTCTGTCCTTCAAAGAATTGAAAACAGATCGTTTTGACCTCCCTATTAGCGAAAGAAGACCCAGATACATCCCTTCTCCCAGGTCACTATGTACCTCGAAAATACCAGATAGCTCCTTTTGTTTATCTCGATGGACATTTGCACTGTAAAAGACTCTTGACTTTTAAAAATTCACCGCTTGGCCACTTACACTTTCATACTCCTGCAGTAACGTCTTTACCTTTATAATATTTGGTACATTTAAACATGTTCTTATTCTCTCTATGTAGTTGTGTCATAATATGTCTCATTTAACTCATCAATTTTTATTCCACTAATGTACATACCATCATTTACTACATTTTTACCTAAAGCATATCGTAATAATTATAAAATTTTGTGCGAGTTTTACAGAGACATAATTAGCTACACATAAATACAAATTTATATCCAAATAATTTGATAATCATGTTAGAAAACAAATATAAACTTAAAAGTCTCAACATTTGCGAATACATCATCATAATTTCATATTTTAACAAGATCAAAACTCAAAATTAGGGATGTTCGTGAACAAGTTCGAGCTTGGCTCGACATGTTCATTAAAAACTCGGGCTCAATTTTTAACACAAAAAGTGTTTATTAAGAAAATGAGTTCGAGCCGAGCTATTAGTTTGTGCGGCATGAACTCGGCTTGAAATCAGTTCGTTAAAACTCAAAAAAGTGACATTTCCTTAATACTTTTAAGTACTTACTCTATAAATTACATTAGGTTTACATAGGAACAACATGTTTACATCACTTGATCAGAAAATAAAATCATCAAAAATTTAAAAAGCAAGGTAGACATTGAGTTTGAAAGGTTATATCTCAAAAATTTAAGATCAATATAGTTCAGAGAATCTATAATTTCGGAATAAATAACTAAGAATCTAAAACATAAAGTTGCCCCAGATTTCCATAGCATGGACCAGCTTGACATCCCCAACTCCAACTTTATCTAGTTCATTCACCTATTCACATTGTAAAACAAGACAAATAAAACTCAAGTTATATGTCAACCATTTTAAATTTTAATAAAGAAAAATAATACACACACACACATATATATATATATATATTTATTTATGATGTATTGTAGTAGTAATAGTACTTATCGTTCCTAAACGTCCTTACATATTACAACTTATTAAAAAAAGATACTTAACTATAGGTCAGATATACCTAGAGGCCTTCAAAACATAAAGTCATATTTAATGGATTTTTTGTGTCTCTTTTTTTACTATTAATTAAATTTGTTTTCTTTCTATAGACAATTCATAAATCTCAAGTTAAGTTCTCCGGAAACTTTGGTTGCCTATTACCACTCCGTTATATTTCTCTAGTAATCTGCATATTTAGGCTAAGTAAACAACTAAAGTGTTCAACAATATTGATGTGTGAGACATAGTGTATATAATTGGCTTTACTACTTGATATGGTCAAGATTAACCCTAGGGACATAATTAATAACGCATTAATTAGACCTAGCATGGTCCAATAGGCAAGCCCAATTAACGAGGTCTGAAATCCTAATTGGTAATTAAATTTGTAATTAATAAAGGGGCTAATTATACAACCCAATAAATGTGTTCTAATAAGGAACTACTTCTACAAAAAGTAGTCCCCAAACGACCTTAATTCATAAGGAATCAGGTTCCTACTTTTTAAGACCCCAAAGTCCAATCAGAGTTAGAGACTTGCCCACCAAGTTTCTCAATCCTACCCTAATTCCACGATTGTCAAAGCCTATATAAAGGGTCTTACCCCTCATCTTAGAACTACGTTTTTTGATTTGATACTTGACAAAGCACAATGTACGTAGACATCTTGTGAATGATGTATTGAGTCACAAAACACGAGAATAGTCATTAAAGCTAGAAGCTCTTCAACCGTAGATTTAAATAAGTCTTAGATTTTGTCTATAACAATTTACACCGTCTGTGGAAAGACAACATCAACATCCTTGGAGAGCATGAAACCTTAACTGAAGTTGCAACATCTATTGTTGAGATTCCTCAACACTCAATTCATTCAGAAGCTCCCGTCACCTCGGAGAACCCAATAATTCAGACTCAAGGGACGATTCCGTAAACTATACATCCAATTCCCCAACGGACGATTCCCAAAATGTATATGGTGCTTTCTCCTTTAGGCACCCATGCTCCTGGATTTGAGATGTCCACAACCGTCCTTCCGTCTCGAACGAATCCTAACCCTACTTATGGGATGCCCTTGTACCCTGACATTGGAGGGAACAGACTTGTAAAAAAAAGTAGGGGGAAAACAACTCAATATATTCGAGGTTTAGATCCCATACCTGAAGGACGTGATTATTAAGGTCCATACACTGAGGATGGAACTGATCCATCATTTGAGGAAGATGTTGCGCCAAATAGGAGAAGGCCAAGAGTAGAGATCAAAGGAAGAACACATACTCAGCCCTGAGGGCAACAAGGTACGGTTTCTCAAAGTATTGCAAAGAGAATCCGTGCTCATGAAGTAGAGATTCAGAAGCTTAAACATTACTTCGAAAAAGGAAAGTCAAGGAGCGGAGGAAGAATATAAGGATCAAGCACGCTAAGGGACAGTCCCCCTTTCATTGATCTAGGCGATCCCCTGCGGGAGGGTAGAGATTCCAAGGGCTGACCCCAATGACTTCGTACCCTTAGGAGATCCTGATGATCCAACTCCACCATTTACGGAGGAGATTACGAATGCTCATATCTCAAGAAAGTTCAAGATGCCCACTATTAAGGCATACGATGGAAATGGCGATTCGACAAATCATGTAAGAACATTTTCCAGAACCCAATTATTTTAACCAGTCAATGATGTGATCAAGTGCAGAGCGTTTCCTTAAACTTTGGGAGGCATGGCTCAAAGGTGGTATAGCCGTCTACCTCCTAACTCAACACGGTGTTTTAGGGATCTTAGCCAAGCATTCATAAAGTAGTTTATCAGCGGAAGAGTCCATGAGAAAAGTTCTGCTTCACTCATGAGCCTTGAACAAGGAGCCAAAGGGTCCTTGAGGGATTACTTGAATCGAGTTACCAGAGAAGCCTTGAAGGTCCAACATCTTAATACTAAAGTAGCTATGATAGCCCTACAACAAAGAACCAAGAATGAACACTTTAAGATGTCATTAGCTAAGCGCGCCACAGAAAGTATGTTGCAATTACAAGAAAAGGCAGGGGAGTATATTAAGACAGAAGAGCTATGAAAAATACCATGTCCAACTAGAAAGGGAAAAGAATAATAAAAAGAGAAAGGAGAACATGAATATAATGTGAAGGACAAGTATCTTCGAGTCATAAGTGATCCTGATTCACCACCCAGAAGAACTCTCTTAGATAGAGGTTCATTGAGTATGCAAGATTGAACGCACCAAGAAGTCAAATTTTGATAGACATTGAAAAGGATAAGGATATAAGATGGCCAAAGCCGCTAAGGGCCGATCCCTCAAAACTTGATAAGAGTAAGTATTGTCGATTTTATAAGGACGTGGCACATGACACCGATGATTGCCAGTAATTGAAGGATGAAATTGAATTTCTGATTTCGAAGGGAAAAACTTAATAGGTTCACCAAGGATGGCGAACGAAATAATGAAAAAAGGGATTATGAAGACAAAAGGAGAGATCAGGATGATCATGGAAGGAATTCTCAGCCATGATGGCCAGTGATAGACATGATCTTTGGAGGACCAATAACTGTCGACACTTCTAATAACTCATGGAAAGCTTATGCCCGTGAAGTTATGCATATAGTAGGAGAAGCCCTAAAGCGGGCCAAAATTGAGATTTCTATATCCTTTGATGATTCAGACTTGGAAGGGGTAAAATTCCCCCACGATGACCCGTCGGTTATAACTCCTATCATTGGAAATTCTGAAGTGAAGAGAGTTCTAATAGATAATGGAGCGTCAGTGGACATTTTTGTTCCGTGATGCATTTACGAAGATGGCTTATAATGGTTCTCAACTCACGCCTATAAACATGCTTATCTACGGATTTAATGGAGTGGAATCTAAGGTGGATGGCACAATTAGACTACCCATAAGTATGGGGCAAGAACCTCGGGAAGTCACCCAGATGCTAAACTTTCTGGTGATAAAGGCTTCATCTACCTATAATGCAATTCTTGGATGGATATGCTTGCATGCCTTCAAAACTATAGCTTCAACTTATCATCTCAATGTCAAATTTTCTACTAGGAATGGAGTTGGAGAAGAGAAAGGAGATCAGAATACAATAAAGGAGTTGCTACATAGCTGCACTGAGAGCTGAGGATATAGGGGCAAGTACTACATATTGAGGACATGGATGCCCGAGAAAATGATGAGCAACAAGGGAAACCAGCGGAGAATTTGATTCTTATTCCCTTGTGTGCTAACAACTTAAAAAAGTGACTCTCTTTGGCGCCACCCTTGAAGGGCAAGTTGACTAAGTTTCTGCAAGAAAATAGTGATGTGTTTGCATGGCCAACTGCTGATATGCCAGGAATGGATCCTAGATTGATAACTCATAAGTTAAGTGTGATTCCTAACCGAAAGACGATGAAACAGAAGAAAAGAACTTTTACCCCTGAAAGGCAGTAAGCCATAAAATAGGAGATTGATAAGCTCCTAGAAGCCGGATTCATCAAAGAAATCATGTTTCTAGAATGGTTAGCTAATCCAGTGATTGTCAGGAAAGCGAATGTAAAGTGAAGAATGTGTATTGATTTCAGGTACTTGATTAGTTTCATCTACATTACATAAACAAAAAAATAAACAATGTATAGAAATAACAATTAAACAAACCAAAATAATATAAAAAGACCTGTTAGCGAACCAAATAAAGAAGATGTAGTCGCTTATCGTTTTGCTGGCCTTTTCTCCAAGCTCATGAATACACTTTCATACAGTGGTGGCACATTAAGATCAATATCACGATTTGTACCCATTGTATATTCACCAGTGAACTTGGTTTTTCACTCTGTCGTAACAATACAAACACATGTTACATATAGTGTTAAGAATATAGACAATTGAGGAAAACTAAAATTTTAATTGAAATTAAATGAAATTTTTAGAGGGAACTATAAATTTTTAAACACAAAATGATGAGAATGGAGAACTGTACAGCTAGATTTGTAGTTTCTAGAACAATGCATTAATATTCACCTTGACTAGCGTAACCATAGATTAAGAAAAAATAAATATAATAAATGTGATTTTAATGTAATAATGATGTTTCTTAATCCTCGTGAAAAAAGCTAAAACGACATGTAAAAAGAAACAGATGGAGTATTTCAATACCAACCATTCACAGTGTTACGCATATATCTATATCATCTTATTCTAGCTAAACCTCGAACCAAGCGGAAAAAAGATCCACTGGTCTGTAGCCTCAGGGTTCATTGATGTAAAGCTAACAAAGCTGCATACCAGGTACATATCCATCAATTAGATTTGAAATATCCTGTAGACCGGGTAAGGATATCATTATGGTAGATATACATAGATGTAGATGCAAGTATAATTAATTCTTCAGACATTATTTAGGTATTTTTTAACATCAAATTCATGAATTATTATGTGGTGAAAAATTAATAAAAAAATCGTAGATAAAAGATGAGTGATGTCTTTTTATTTGAAGTATAACCTGAAAATTTTGGAAATAATTTTTTTTCTAGAAGTTATACGTTTTTCGAAAGCAAAAAGTTTATTTCAAATATTTGGATGTTGCTTTTGATGATGGAAATATATTTCTTATAAGTTCAACCATCGCTACCTGCCTACCTAACAAAATGCACACATGCCATTCAACGCATCCAAAAAAGTGTAAAAAAAGAATAATACCCCGTATATCTAATCTTCCTCGACAATTGTTTTGTTTATGCCTAGCTACCAGCTTATCATCACATAGCATGTCTTATATATATATATATATATATATATATATATATATATATATATGTCAGCTAATTTTTCTTTTACTAGGCCATATATATATAAAAACAATGTTAATAAATTTTGTACCAAAACAACTTCAATAATATACATAGCCTATTTAAACCAACTTGTCTTTTAACTAATACATATTTTATACTCAATTTTATGATTTGTTTACTTCAATACAAAAACTTAAAGATTGCACGGGCATTAGTTTAGGTAACTGGATGGACATTTAGAGACTACGACCAAATTACAAATATCAAGAATATCTCACGTTCTGAAGAAATGGAAGTGAACTTTAAGAATTAGCAAAAAAGAATGTGAACATTAATACTACGATAAAATAAAATCCCAAGCTCTTTTAAATAGGCTAAAAAATGGTGTGGGACCATTCCAACTAGTTTCAAACCCTGGTCTAAACTATGATCGTCAAGTGCATATTAGTAATATATATGCATGTATCCATATTCATATTGAGACTCAAAAATTAAATAGAGATTTTCAATCTGAAATGGAGCCGATGAATCGGTTATAGATTCCAATTTTCAAAATCTAATACATTTGACTTCGGTTTCAGTTATATAAATACGTTGGGAGTGTAATTATCGTAGGTGGGCATATTTTAGTAACGGAAGAAGATCTAAAACAACACCTAGCAAGTAGCAACTACATGACCTGAGGAACCCATTATGTAGATTACACTTTTGTGAATTTTCAGCTGGCCTCTTGTTTTTTCATAAAAACAACGTTTTATAAAAAAACTAAAAATGAAAGTTGACAACATGTTTAAATTTATAGTAATCGTACAAGTGCATGCTATGTTATATCATGCATGTAGAGTTAGAGAGTTGCTTGCATATGTCGTGTCATGTAGAGTTACGGAGTTAATAGCTTAATGGTCCGGATTTTTTACACTTGTTCCAACTCTCTCTCTGAAAATTGCTAGCAGCCAGCCAGAGATGTGGACAAGGACAACTGAATCTCACACGTATGTCCCTATGTTGAGCAAGATTGAAGAAGTATATATTATCTCAACAATGTTGGTTTGTATAACTCAACATAGAACAATGACTTGGAAATAATACTATGCTCCACTGAAATCAATACAGATTGAAGATTTGGTATATACATGTGGTTCTGTGAAGTGTAGTGAAGAAGTCGTCAACAGAAATCCGTATGAAGTTCATTAATATGTTCAGGCAATGGAGAATTAAGGTTGAAGGCATTTGAAGCAACTCTCAGATGCAGTGTGAAGACCTAAAGGATTTTAGTGAGGCTGATTGGATATGGTAGAAGACTTAAAAATGATTTGAGTGCTAGTAATATGAAGGCCTGAGAGTGGAACTATTCGTCTGTGAACCAGACCAATTGCACTAGGCGTCAGTGATCCGTGAAGGGAAACTAAATATTATTGTTCAGAAAAATTGTTAAGTGAGGAGCTGTAATTAAAGAATAGCTGAAGTGAAAATATTATATAAAGTTGATCATGAAAGTGCAGCTTTGGAAAGTAGAGTGGCTTAAGTGCAAAGGAGAAAAGCTCAGGGTACTAGATTGCAATTTAGCCAGGTCATGTGCCATACACAAGGTGTCTTGACCCAGGGCTCCAGTTTTTGTTTTTAAAGAAAAGTTTATTTATAAACTTTAAACAATTTATTTTATAAACTTTAAAATAAAGTTTATTTTTTAAATGGGCATAAGTTTATTTTATAAACTTTAAAATAATTTATTTTATAAACTTTTATAATTTATTTTATAAACTTGAATTAGATTATATTATAAACTTTAAATAAGTTTATTTATAATCTTTTATTAGTTTCTTTTATAAATTGTAAATAGTTTGTGTAAACAAATTAGTTTATTCTTTAAAAATATTAAACCTAAGTGTATTTATTTATTTACTCATTTTTAATTAAATAAATGATCACTCCATACAAACATGCATGCACGTACACATCGACCAATTTTAATGTTGTTGCTTTATGTCGGCACTTAGAACTGCAAGAGAATGGCTGAGGAATTGACTTCGTCGACCACTGGTTTATGCATAAAATCATTCAAAGTCCTGGTTCACTGGCTGTATTAGTCGACTATTGTATAATGCTCTGCTGTGTTTAAATTATTCGGTCGACAGTTGCTGAGTCTGCTACAATTTAACTGCTGAACTGATTGTACATCTGTTACGTCCGTGTACTGGTTGACAGTTGTAGTTCTATGGTGTAAAATATAATCTGTCGACACTTGGGTACTTTTAGCAGCTGGAACCATCTAACAGCAGCTGCATTTGTTGCTATGCCGATACTTGTAACAGACCTGACGCCCTTCTAAGGCAAACATCAGCTACCTAGATATGAGCCTTTGTCGACACTTGCTGAAACTATTTCAATCGACAGTTAGGGTTCTTGCAAATAAACTGAGTCTAGTATTCTTATATATATATATATATCTGCTGACACATTGCTGCACACCTGGGCTGTTAGTGTTTGTGCCCTAGAGACAACACTATTATGTTTTTAATATAAGACATTTGGATTATTATTATTAATGTTCTATCGATTATTCATTTCTAATTTATTCAATTTTAATTTACTAGCTATATAAATATTAGATTAATAAATGTCCTTAGAATATGATATGCATTCTATATCTCTAAGTACGTGACTTAGAAATGAGATTATGAGAATAGTATAAGTATTCCTAAAGATCCCTAGTCGAGTATTATTATTAAGGGACAATAATAATGCATTAAGACTGATGTGTTTGTTGACTGATGATCACATCTCATTGATCACAGGTATAGTGATACTAAAGTCAAAAACACAAGCACATGTAAGTATATATAAATACATGGTGCTGGATAGACCCAATGTGAGATTCTACGTGTTTGTTGTGTCATAAGTAATTCTCACAGTGATAATGATGTAATGGTCCTTAAACTTTAAATCATTATATTTCTATATGAGAATTAATATACTTTGATTACATTAAAAGTTACTATGACCGGGTAATGATAAAAGTGTATCTTGGGTATATTATAAATCATATGAGAAATATGAATGATCTAGAAAGGTTTTAACCCTCATATTTTAGGAGTGATATTATTGGCCTTTTGTGTGAGTTAGACTATGAAATGCGTGGCCGCGCTCAAATGTTGATTTGATATGTTAGTCTACTCACTAATCAAGGAAACCTGGATTTTTACTATGAAGAGGATGACTAGGGGTGTGCATTCGGCTCGGTTAACCGAAAACCGAACCGAATAACCGAAATAATTTCGGTTCGGTTAACCGTATTAAATATTTCGGTTCAGTTTTCGGTTACATTTTTTGTGTAATTCGGTATTTCGGTAGTTCAGTTTTTAACCGCGGTTAACCGATTAACCAAAAAAAATAACCGAATTAGTATAATATTGTAAATAATAAAATTATATATTTTATTTGTATATGTTTAGTTTTTTAATGAGAGCCAAAAAAGACTACTGGTAGTTCACTAATACTTTTACCAAATACGAAAACCTAATTTCTATATCAGCGGCTGCGAAAACACTCCACTCGATTCTCAGCAACACCCAACTAAGGTAAATCTCAATGAATTTCAAATGTGTGTATATATATAATATATCATATATGTGTATATACGTATGTATGTTCTTTTTTTGGTATTGATTAAATTGTTTGTTTCAATTGAAGTTTCATTTTTCTTTTTATTTTGAATTTTGTATATACGAATTGTATGTTCTTGCTTGGTATTTGAGCAATAGACTCTAGTAGACAGTAGTGCTGCAGTGGTAGTTTGACATTTTTATGTTTTAATTTTTAGATGAAAGAGATGAAAAATCAAGTTGATTATCAAGTAGAACTTGAAACTGAAACCGGAACTGAAGGTGAGACAGTAGCTTCAAAGCCCAGGAAGCGAAAGGAAATAGAGCATAGAGATAATGTATGGGATCACTTCGACAAATACAAAAATGAGAGCGGCCAATTTAAAGCTAAGTGCAAATATTTTCGTAAGGATTTATGTGCAAATTCATCAAGGAATGGTACTAGTAGTTTACATAGTCATTTAAAAACTTGCAAGTTATTTAATATTGAAGGTTGTCAAGCTAAATTAGCTTTCCAAACTAATAAAGATAGTGGAGTTACAACATTGAGTAATTGGACTTATGTTAAAGATGTGGCTAGAGAGAAGTATATTAAGATGATTATTGTGGATGAGTTACCATTCAAGTTTAAGGGGGGATTTAGAGAATTTATGGCCTATGTGCAACCGATGTTTCAAATTCCATCTAGATGGACGGTTGCACGGGATTGTTATGGCATGTATTCTCTTAAAAGGAATGATTTAAAAGGCTCATTGCTTGGACCCACACAACGCCTTTGTTTGACTACCGACATATGGACTTCTAATCAACGAATCAACTATATGTGTTTGACCGCCCACTTTATTGATAAAGAATGGAAGTTGCATAAGAGAATATTAAATTTTTGTCCAATGGTTAATCATAAAGGGAAGGCAATTGCATTGGCAATTGAAGAGTGCTTGGTGGAGTGGGAAATTAGTAGGTTGTTATCTATCACGGTAGAAAATGCTAGCTCAAATGATGTTGCGTTGGAAAAATTGAAAGAAAGAATTGGTAATTGGGGTACTAGTGTTTTTAATTGTGAACATTTACATTTAAGATGTGTTGCTCATATTTTAAATTTAATTGTTAAAGATGGATTGGAGGTCTTTGATATATCAATTAGTAGGGTGAGAAATGCCGTGAGATATGTGAGACAATCACCCGCTAGAGAGTTGAAGTTCATGGAATGTGCGAAATATGAAAAAATTGAAACTAAAAAAGCTTTGATTCTTGACGTACTAACTAGATGGAATTCAACATATGAAATGTTTGATGTGGCTGAAAAATATGAAAGAACATTTGATAGGTATGATATAGAAGACCCTAGGTACAAAAAACATCTTAAGGAGAATAATGTTGATGGAATGCCTACACATGATGATTGGATTACCGTGAGAAAGTTTGCAACATTCTTGAAAATCTTTTATGATCTAACTTTAAGGATTTCGGGAACATCTTATGTTACTTCTAATTTTTTCTTACATGAGATATATGCCATTCATTCCATTTTGAATGAATGGACATATGGTAGTAATGTTCAAATGTATACCATTGGAAAGGAAATGTTAGACAAGTTTCATAAGTATTGGGGAGATCCAACAA
>PHNY01152265.1:28652-41701 GCA_003724115.2 Anethum foeniculum
AGTGCAGATATGATCCAGTCCTTGTTAAGTGGAACAAATATATCGAGGTATACACGTTTTCCTTAACTTATCTGTTAAATATGATTGTCTGATTCAGTATGGTGGATAATTATGCATGCATCTTTTGTTTGGCTTAGCTTTTTAGCGGGGGTTTTAGCGTGGAAGGATCCACAAGTTTTGGTGCCTGCCCTTCAAATAGCAGATATTCTTATGGAAAAACTTCCTGGAACTTTCTCCAATATGTTCGTAAGGGAAGGTGTATTGCATGCTGTAGATGCACTGATATTAACAGGATCTACTAGTACCGTGGTATCTCAGGCGTCACTATGTGAGATGGCAAATGATTCCATAACAGGGTCTTCATCACGTTCAAGACGTTACCAAAGACGAGGTGACAACTCGACTTCAAATGTGAATAGCGCAGAAGATTCCAAATACTCAGTTCCAACTATTGAGTCACCTCCAAATGCAACTGAAATTCCTTCTGTTAACTCCAATATTCGTATGGCTGTGAGTGCATGTGCCAAAACTTTCAAAGAAAAATACTTCCGTGCGAATTCTGGGGACGCTGGGGTTACAGATGATCTTTTAAATTTAAAGAACCTTTGCTCAAGGTTGAATGCTGGTATTCAAGACGGAAGGACTAAATCAAAAGGCACATCTAGAGCTTCTGGTCCACGTATTGCTAATATTTCGGATAGCGAAGAAGATAAGTTGGTTAAGGTGATATCCGAGATGTTGCTTGAGCTGAGCAATGGGAATGGTGTGTCCACTTTTGAGTTCATTGGTAGCGGTGTGGTGGATGCTCTGCTGAACTACTTCTCCTGTGGATATCCTACCAAGGAGAAATTCTCAGAAGCTAATCTGTCTAAGCTCCGACAACAGGCAATTAGAAGGTATAAATCGTTTGTTGCACTTGCTCTTCCTTCAGGTGTTCATGAAAAAAATGATGTGCCAATGAGTATCTTAGTTCAGAAGCTTCAAGATGCTTTGTCCTCCTCGGAGCGTTTTCCTGTCGTACTTAGCCACAGTGCAAGGTCATCTAGTGGTAATGTCCGTCTCTCTTCTGGCTTAAGTGCTCTGTCTCAGCCATTCAAGTTGCGTCTGTGTAGATCACAAGGAGAAAAATCTCTCCGTGATTATTCTTCAAATGTTGTTCTGATTGATCCTTTAGCGACTCTAGCTGCAATTGAAGACTTCCTTTGGCCTCGAGTACAACGAGCTGATTCTGTACAGAAGCCCACAGCGTCTATTGAATCTGGAAAAGCTCCTACCGGAGCTGGTGCTTCATCACTATCTACTGCAACCCCCGCTTATAATACCCGCCGTCATTCAACAAGATCTAGAGCATCTATTGTTATCAATGAAAATGCCAAGAAGGAATCATCACAAGAAAGGAGCACAAGCTTATCTAAAGGGAAGGGCAAAGCTGTTTTGAAGACAGCTCAAGATGATGGAAGAGGACCTCAGACAAGACATGCTGCTCGTAGAAAAGCGGTCCTGGATAAAGATGCAGAAATGAAACCTGTAGAAGTAGATTCTTCTTCTGAGGTATACAATTATCTAGGGGTATTTTTTACAGCATCTATAGGTCCTCATAGTAAGGGCCAAGTACTGTGGCGTGTGGTTGGTGATTTACGTTCATTCTGAAGTTCTAAGCTGATCAACTTTGTAATTTTAACTTTTGTCCAAGTTTTGATGTATTAAATAGCTTACATAACTCTGTCAAAACATCAATTGGTGTCCTTCAGGCCAATGGATAGATCTCTTAACAGGTAGAAGTTAATTCTAGTTAAATATTTGTGTGGAAGTAAAAAAGACCTCTTTCCCCTTGTCATTTATGATATTATTATCTACCATGGTATTATTGTAAATTCCCCTCATGTTGAAGTTATCTTGCTTGAATTTCCTTATAACACTTTTATGTCTGTACCTTGTAGGATGAAGATATGGACATATCTCCTATTGAAATTGATGAGGCTCTAGTGATTGAAGATGATGATATCTCCGAAGAGGACGAAGATGACCATGATGACGTATGTACAAGAATCAGTTGATGCCTATGTGGCATTTCTTTCCTTTTTATTACATTAAATACGTCTGCAAGAAATATTAGTAATTACAAACATCTGTAGCTTAACTAATGAAAACTTTCTGCTATGCTGTTATTAATTGCATTTATTCTGGCAAATTTTTGCCTGCTCTTTTTTTTTTTTTTTTTTTTTTTTGTTGCTAAATTAGTAAATACATTTTTGATTGGACTTGGTAAAGAATATTGTCAGCTGTATAATAGATTAATAATCGTTAAATGTGTGCTCTTGGTGTCTTGTCAACTCAGTATGTAGAGTACAATAATTATGTTAAGATCTATTGTCTATTCATTATTTTTATTCCATATTTAATACATATTTTTTGTATTTGTAGCTATTGAGAGGCGATTCTCTTCCTCTTTGCACGCCTGACAGAGTGCATGATGTTAAATTAGGTGATTCTACTGACAGTAGTCCCATTGCCCCAACACCTAGTAGTAGCCAGACAAACCCAGCTCGTGGTTCTAGCAGCAGAGCTACAACAGATAAGGGCCCAGATTCTATTAATTTTAGGAGCGGAAATTCTTTTGGTTCAAGGGGTGCAATGTCTTTTGCTGCTGCTGCAATGGCTGGGCTTGCATCTTCAAATGGTAGAGGTATAAGGGGAGCAAGAGACCGACAGGGAAGACTCATCTTTGGTAATAATGAGCAACCCAAATTAATTTTTTCAGCTGCTGGTAAGCAGCTAAATAGACATTTGACCATCTATCAGGCTGTACAGAGACAGCTTTTTCATGATGAGGATGATGATGAGAGATATAATGGTAATGATTTTGTTTCTAGTGATGGAAGCAGACTGTGGGGTGATATATATACCATCACATATCAAAGGGCAGACAGCCAAACTGACCGCGCTTCAATTGAGGCAGTAAGTTCTGCATCGTCTGGTAAATCATCAAGGACGGTTTCTGCGCTTAATTCCACTCTTAATTCGTCATTGCAGCAGATATCGCTTTTAGATAGTATTTTGCATGTGGAGCTTCCTTGTGATCTAGAAAAAAGTAATCCATCATATGGTATATTGGCGCTATTACGTGTATTAGAGGGGTTGAATCAACTAGCACAACGTTTACGCATTGAGGCAGCGACAACCAGTTTTGCTGAAGGAAAGATCCCTAGCTTAGATGAGATTATCGTGACAGGTGTCAGGGTTCCCTTTGAGGAATTTATCAATAGTAAGCTCACTCCAAAATTAGCTCGACAAATCCAAGATGCACTTGCCCTTTGTAGCGGGAGTCTTCCATCTTGGTGTTACCAGTTGACAAGAGCATGTCCATTCTTGTTCCCTTTTGAGACCCGACGTCAGTACTTCTATTCTACTGCTTTTGGATTGTCTCGTGCATTGCATCGACTTCAACAGCAGCAGGGTGCAGATGGTCATGGTTCAATGAATGAAAGAGAGGTGCGGGTTGGAAGATTACAGAGGCAGAAAGTTCGCGTATCTCGAAATCGCATTCTTGAGTCTGCAGCAAAAGTTATGGAGATGTATTCTAGTCAAAAGGCTGTTCTCGAAGTAGAATATTTTGGCGAAGTTGGCACTGGATTAGGACCTACCTTGGAGTTCTACACCCTTTTGAGTCAAGACCTGCAGAAGGTTGGACTTGGAATGTGGAGATCTAATTCCTACAATAAATCAGCAGCGGAAGATGATACAGTTCACCACAAAGATGGGAAGAGGACAAGCAATATTAGTCAGGCATCTGGAGATCTTATTCAAGCACCCCTTGGCTTGTTCCCACGGCCTTGGCCACCATCTGATGGTTCTGATGTTGGACAACTGAACAAAGTAATTGAATACTTTAGGCTTCTTGGCCGTGTGATAGCCAAGGCTCTTCAAGATGGACGGCTTCTGGACTTGCCATTATCAACTGCATTTTATAAGCTTGTGCTTGGTCAAGTAAGCCAATTTCATGTTCTTCACCAACAACTTTTATCTTTTATGGCAAGTTGATATATTGGATCATATTAGTTGAGTGTTGATAACTTCTAAATGATTCAGGAACTGAATTTGCATGACATTCTTTCTTTCGATACTGAACTGGGGAAGTCGCTGCTGGAACTACAAGCCCTTGTTTGCAGGAAACAGTATTTAGAATCAACAAGAGGCCAAGATCACAAAGTAGTTGATATACGCTTCCGTGGGGCTTCAGTAGAAGATCTGTGTCTGGATTTTACTCTTCCTGGATATTCTAATTATGTTATGAAACTGGGCGATGAGATGGTACGTCATGTGACAATGTCTGCAAGCACATGTGTTACAAACACCATTGCATTGTCGTATTCTAATGATTATTTTGTTTGAAATCCTTAGGTTGATATAAATAATTTGGAAGAGTATATTTCCCTTGCTGTTGATGCTACTGTAAGAGCAGGGATCTTTAAACAGTTGGAGGCATTTAGAGCTGGCTTTAATCAGGTTAGTGGTGACCTCTGGTTGTTTGGTTGGTTACCTTAGATAGCACAAGTCGGATTTTATTCTATGAGCGTATTTACTGTCTGTGTATGTATTTGGTGTATGGCATACATTTGTCAAGAATGTGCTCTAGGTTCATTCTCCTTTTCCATGCCCTTGTTTAACTAGTTTTATACTATGAGTTCTATGAGCATGTTATTGTCTGCGTATGTCTTTGGTGCATGGAATACATTTTTCAACAATATACTCTAGGTTCACTTTCTTTTTCCATACTTCTGTTTCCTAATTTGATACTATTTTACACCTATTTCTTCTGTGTGTGATTACTATATTTATTACTATATTTAGATATGGCCGCAATCTGACTTTTATTTTGCATAATCCTCTACCTTCAGGTCTTTGACATCTCAGCTCTACAAATATTTTCTCCGGATGAATTGGACTATTTGCTTTGCGGCCGTAGAGAGTTGTGGAAGGTACTATTTTGTATCATGTTATTTATATTGGACCTAATTAGTAATTATAACATCATCTGTATTCATATTAATCTGATGTAACATGTCAAATTTCTTCTTACGCAGATGGAGACACTTGTAGATCACATTAAGTTTGATCATGGCTATAATGCAAAGAGCCCTGCAATTGTCAATGTAAGTAACATTGGGAATCTTGCTCCTCACATGCCAAACAAAATTTTAACTTTGATTTTGAAATGGCATTTTGTTGTCTGCAGTTACTTGAGGTTATGGGGGAATTTACCCCAGAGCAGCAGCGGGCTTTCTGTCAATTTGTGACAGGTGCACCTCGGCTTCCCCCTGGTGGTTTGGCAGCCCTAAATCCAAAGCTAACTATCGTGAGAAAGGTATGATGCTTACTATTAATATTTTGATCTTTGTGGTGTATGCAATTGACATTTTGATTTTTGGTTGCAGCATTCATCAACTGTTGGGAACATATCTAATGCGGCCGGCGTGTCAGAATCAGCTGATGATGATTTGCCAAGTGTGATGACATGTGCTAATTACTTGAAGCTTCCTCCTTATTCTACCAAGGTTAGTACTGACTGTGTTTCTTGTTTGACGTGCTAATAAAATCTGGGATAGTTGAGAGTTGAGACTAAAACAAAGTTTGAGCTCGAGCTTTCATACTGGTTAGGAATTTCGTCTTTTTAATTTGTTTTACCTTTTCTGATGTAACAGGAAGTCATGTGCAAGAAACTGCTATATGCTATAAGTGAAGGACAGGGATCTTTTGATTTATCATGAGTCTAGACTAGCTGAAATGTATATTATTGGAAACACTTTTGTCTTCATTTTCAAACTGGATTTTGTTAGTGCTGGAAATAGGATCCCTCGCGTCTTCCCTGTGGCCCTTGGGGCAGCTGCAAACTATCAAGGTCAGCATCCTCATCTCTGACAAACTTTTTGGTTAAATGGATTTCAATGGACAATGGCAGTAGGGTTTTGTTGTGATGTTGGTCTTTGTAGTTGGAATTTGCAATTATTAATATATTATAGTCTTTGATTACTATGATACCCTGACAAGGTCACCATGTTTCTAGTTTTAATTGGTGGTTGACTATGGCAGCTCCCTTAAATTCATTTGATTGTTCCATTTTCAGAGTGATTCAAGGGGAAGATACGTGGAGCTCCATCCTGCTGAGGGAATGGTTGTAGATAAACAGGAAGTTTAGAATCTTCCGTTTTTTTTGTTGTAATCCATCTTAAAAGAGTACATACTTGTATGAGCATGTATTCTTCCTTTATTTGATTCACAAACAGTTGTATAATGTTATTTATTTGACATTGTTTTGCTCAAGTTAATAAAAATTGTTGGAACATGCAGCCCCATCGTTCTCCATATTAAGTTGTGTACTTGTAGTCAAGTTGCTTACCCTTCTTTCAAGAAAAATGCAAACAGCATCTTGGACTATCAGTTTAAATGTATTACTAATGCCTTTTTCTTTACTGAGGCATAAGCTCAAGTGGGCTTAAATACTTTCCCCGTTGCCAAACACCCACTATATTCTGCCCAGGCTTGCTGTATAGGCCTATCTATAACAACTTATTTATCCCTGATATCTTCCTATAGACTATAGCTTTTGCGAGATAAGCCTGGTAATTGGCGAAATTGTATCATATTGTTACTGTTGTTTGGTATTGTAGTTGTTGTTGTTGGAGTTCTGGATGAAACTGCCACTTTTTTTGTATGAGCTAGTAGTGTAATGAAAAAACGGTCTGTTATGCTGGGAGTTTCTTCTGTGATTGATATTGGTGTCAAAATTTGCAACTTGAGCACATTAATTGTCTATCCGATTTTCTCGAATGTAACATAATTTGTAGGTTCTACTTGGTTTATGATGAATAAATTATAACAACACATTACAAAAAACCTGATCATATAATCTTGCACCTGAAGCTTCAAACTCTCATACCTTTCCTTTGAAGAAAAAAGGAAAAATGGTGTCAAAGGAATTCTGTCTTGAAACATACTGGATCTAATATGTATTTAAGGGCTGCCAGCGCCATAGACACACTTCACTTGGGCTGCCAACGCCTTAAATGTTTCCGGGCAAGAATCACTGGCCTCGTCACCATAAGCTTCCCTCAATAGTGGAATAGTGCAGTTATTTTTTCCCAGACAATGCTGCTCACGGAAAGAAAGAAAATGAGAGATTTACGAAATCACACACACAGACGCACACACACAATTTTATGTATGATGTTACCTCTTCAACAACTTTCTGGCTATTGGGAGAATGGCATTTCCCAAGACTATACATTCCACAGGCACCAATAGGGTCGCCAAAGCTAGCAAACTCCACTCTCTCGACGACTTTACCTTTTGGGCAATGTAGTTGAGCTCCACCTTTTAATCCATCATCCAATAGCCGCAACTGGTTACCTTTCCTCTCATATGAATGAACTGAAGGGGGAGTTGACTCGCTTAACAAAGTGCATATTGTATCTCTATTCACGGTTAAGATTGTAATGTTATGAGGGATTCCTCCTGCTTCCTCAAATACCACCACAAGGTTCTTATCCGGTTTCAAAAATGCCCTTGGTATATGATACCTACATATATTTACATCAAAAATTTTAAATTAGTCAATTTTATAAGTTTTCAGATGTTACTCTGCTGTGCAAGTATCAGGTGCCAGGCTATACTTCAGATACACATACAAAACAAAACTTAGAAAGTAAAAGATGCGTACTCAGATTGAGAGGGCTTCCCAAGAGGTGTAATAAATGATGCCCAGTAACGTCCAATGCTATTGCCGTTAATCCAACAATGCCCTTTCTGCATCGAGTCCATGGTGATAGCAAGAGGATCATCTCCTGGCGGAGTATCAAAGTATGCCTGCATCCATGTACGTTACATGTTAAGTTAGTCGTAGCATGCTACTAAATGTACACGATTTAATCATTTCGTGTAGACTGATGGTTTTTCCGTTGCTTGTATAAACAACTTTCAGATAAAAATTAAGAAATCATTGAACTGATTTTTAAACAAATTAAACTGCAGGGGAAAACATAATTTACCTTATACCATGTTGCTGGAGTTCCTAGTCCTGTATCTGGTTCCCATTTTACTTTTTGTGCTCCCTCCTCTGTATACAATTGAAGCTTCTCACCACCAACACCAACCTACATGCATACATTTTTATGTAACAAGCTGACTTTGTCATTATTATAGAAACTACATAGTTAAAACATGATACTACAACACATCGTACGTACCTCGTGCCCCCAGTTGTTCTGGGTGAGATCAAGCGTTCCAGAGTTCAAACCTTTGATTACAAGAGTATCAGGTCCTGTCCATCTTTTCTCCATGTGAGCTCCGCTGTTCTATACACAACAGTGAAGTAAATATCAAACTTCTTTCTTTGTGAAATGTTTTGGCTTGTTTGCAACTTATGCACGCACACATATCTGTAGATAAAGCTGTAAATTAATAATACAATTACCTGGATACCCATTGTCATGCACAATAGTGATATGTGATTGATTCCTGGCCTAAGATTTACTGGTCTCTCTTGCGTAAATTGCTTCACATCTAACTTCCCATGATCAAATCCTTATAACAATTTCATCCACTGTCAGTCCGATTTGCTAACAAAATGTGCAATAATACATTTCTAAATTTCTATCTATATTTATTCATGCTCTCACCTACAAGATCTCCATTGATAAATGAAACCATGGCATGACCATTATTCTGAATTTGCATAACTGGCAACACATCAGGCCTCATTGGTAAATCACGTCGATCCAAATTGAAACTGCGGTCATCATTTTTATTATTGTTCAATCAATGCCTTAAAAATTTGTAAATATATATGTAAACATATGTACGAGATAGAGGCTTTGACGTACCTGGTACTATACCATGCATAATCCGAAGCATCTTTAGTCAAACTATAGAGCTCAAGTGGAAATTGGTTCTTAATAGGTAACATGTCGGGGGTTGGGATTGGTTCACGGTAGAATTCCCAGTCTAGATTGAAGTCTGTATTTACAGTAACAAAATTTCGGGAACTGTGTTGAGCTACAACCTGTAAATTTTGTTCAATTTTAAGAATCCATGCAGTAGATCATACCATCTACTAATTACGAAGAACACTCATAAATAAAGGTTGAGGGTGTGTGTTAAGATTTACTATTTCACTGTTGAATACAACACTCTTGCAATCAGGTAGAATGCTAATAGATTTAGCGGGCACGTAAATATCCACACCCCTGAATTTTGCTGTAGTTGGAATCTTGGTATTGTTGTTTATTAGAAAAGCTGCACAAATGCTTGCATCTCCCGGCTTCTCATAAACAACTGACTGTATTTTGAAGAAAAAACATATCTTAACTACCATTATATTCATATGTTTTTATGCACAAATGAGTGAATCGAAAAAAGATCTTGATGATTCACGCTAGTTAAGTGTCTATTTCCGAAATTAAGATACATACCTTGACATATTCGCTGATTTTTTCCTCATTCTTCTTCCCCTTGAACAGAGCTTTTTTAGACAACTTTAAAGCTTTATGTAAATCTCGAAGGTGACCAAATTTTGGTTCTCTTGGCAAACCTAATATTAAGAAATATAAATACAAGTGATTAGTCAACCGTAACCTTCAGAATTACTTCTTCAATGTGGAGTTCCATATGAATTTAAGTAAAAATTATCTAGACTAACCAAATTCATCAAGTGGAGCTTCATCGTAGTATCTGGTTGTCACAAAAGATGAGCTAATTCTACCATAATTCGTCCCACCATAGTACTGCAAATTCGCGATAAGAATATGAACTAATTACAGAATCCGACTTCTAGATGAATGATTAACAAGATATATATAGCATACCATGTAGTAGTTAATGAAACTTCCACCAACAGAAACGAAGTTAGCAACCGAGAAAGCAATATCTTCTGCTGATCTCTGAGATGGTGGATCACCGAATGCTCGATACCTTTGGTTATAGCTCATATGTTATAAACGTCTGTAAATTATTATAATTATTAAATAAATACGTTTTATGTACACATATACTCACTGAGCAGTCCAATTCTCAGTCCACATCATAGGCTTGTTGGGACCATTAGTCCCTTTAAATGTATCTGCGCAGTGCCTTCCATTGCATGTTTCTATCTGAAAGTCGAAATTCCAATGATAAGCACTATTATTTTCTGCATATCCATATGTCTATCCACAATTGTACAGTTAAGATGTTTGCAGAGGTTAGAGAAGTTAAAAATCATATATAATTTATACCACTTCAACCGGGGCATCTGGTTGCTTGCACATAACCCACGGAACTTCACTATACAGACTGGTAGCCATTGCAGCTGCCCATTGAATGTATCTAGCACCATCTTGTCTGTATGTTGCCTGGATTGCCCCGTACTCATTCTCTATCTGCAGCACGATGATGGGGCCTCCTTGAGGTGCAAACAACCTCTCTTTCTTCATAATGTTTACCATCATCTCGGCAAATCTTTTCATGTGGAACTACATGTACAGCAATTACAGATTAAATTTATTTTAAATATATAAATTCTAATCTATACAAGTTTAATTCACTGATATGTACAGTAGTTTGATGGTTGAGAGCAATTCAATGCACGGTGACACATTCACAAATTACTCACCATGAAGGGTTCATTATAATTACGGAAGCTGATGTTTGGAACTTCTCTCAGCCAATATGGAAATCCTCTGTGCAACACATAAAAAATAAATAGTCATACTTCATAAAAACATGACAGAGCTACCTACAGGCTCGACTGAAAAATTACCCTTGATTCCATTCAGCTGCAACATAAGGACCAACCCGGAGGCTTACCCACAAGCCATGCTGGTGGGCGACTTTTAAGAAATTTACTATATCACCATTGCCATCAAAACGGAACTGCCCAAGCAAAATAATTAGGTTGTTAATGCTATTATGGATCGCCCGCTTATTCACATATATTTAAGGGCAGTTCATAGTACATTTATCTTGCGTCGCGTACCTGGTCTTGAACAGGTTCATGGTAGTTCCAGAAAATATAAGTCTGAATACAATTTATGCCTCCAATTTTTGCCTTCTCAAAGAGATCCGGCCACATCTAATTAAATGAAAATTACAGATCACATATCATAGCATGCATACTTACTGTATGAAACGACAGAAAAAACCCAAGAACAAACCTGAGGTTGAGTACGAGGATAATGAATTGAACCCGAAAAAATAAGCTCCCTTTTTCCATTGATGATCATAGATGTATCGTCGTAAGTGACCCGTCGTGGTTCTCTTGCATGGACAGCTACTAAAGATGTAGCAAACAATGCTGCTATCAAAGATAGCAGTATGTTTGGACTATGCAACCCCATCACACTATGAAATTTTATTTGAACCGTCTTGAAAAAAATTATTCAGCTGATCGAGTTTGTAGAAATGAAATAACAAAGGTGCAAGAATCAATGAAATGAAAAGAAAAGAAAAGAAAGAAGAAGGTGACCAGGGTTGTGTTGTTCCATATGAGTGGGGAAATTTTTTGACAAGAAGAGTATTGGGATAAACTTAAATGTAACTGAGAAAGGTGCGGTAAATGTATGGCTTTGGAGAAGTTGTAGCCTACTTTTTGTTACATTTTAATTTTTACAGCTATTGTTACTGGCTGTGCTAGCTTCAATTCCTTCTACTTGTGCTTATACTGACAGTAATATATGTATGTCCCTATTCTTGCGAGGGAGAACGAGTAAACGTTTGCACCTGCCCACATGCATCAGTGTAATTTATGTGCAGTTGGGTTGCAAATTAAAATAGACTTTAAAGCCCATTTACACTTTATTGGGTCGTTTGGTAAAATTTTCAACAAGCTTATTCTTTTCAAATACGAAACTGAGTACACTTAAACTTCTTTAAAGTAATATTCTTGGGATCGTGAAAAAATATTATTTTACCAAATTTATTACTTTATCGATATAATAATATTTTATTACTTTATCGATAAAATATTATTTTATACTTTACCGAATTTTTGTGTTTACGTATTATAATGCATTATGTTTAAAAATAAGAATCAATCACATGCAATGTATTTGATTAAAAATTACTTTTACTATTTGATTAAAAATTACTTTTACTATGATGTGGTTATGGAATCACCTACGGATGAAGAAATTATTGAGTCGGTAATGAACACCGATGAAAGGACTGATCCTGAACCGGACGATAACAATGTCATCCCAAGCGTGCCATCAAAGGAAGCATTTCAAGCAATCAACATTTTGAACCATTACTTGTTACAACACGAGCAAAGCATATATACCACGAGTTATTTATGCTTACTAAAGTCAAGAATTAGATTAATTTTGACCTTGGCGGAAAGAAGAAACACTAAAGATTCATATATTAAAAATAATTGAATTATATATATATAGTTATATATATAATTCTGGAATTATTACTTTACATATTACTTAGGTCCTTAATGACTTTCTAATTTTTTATTATCTTATACTTTTAGCGAGAATATTATTTTACAACGTTGGTCCAAGTTGGGACCTATGAAATTTATTACTTAAGCGATGTTATTACTTTATCAGATATTACTTAATCGAGGTTTAACTGCTTTTCTACTTTTTCGCTCCCATGAACGTGGCTATCAATTTCGGTTACGGGTCGGGTTCCTCGGATGATATTTTTAGGTTTGACACTAATCTGATTCGAAAATAATTGACCTTTAAAATCTTGACACTAACATGATAGGTCACCCCAACCGACCCAATAATTTATTTATTCGATTAATATTTTATTACTAATGATATAATTATTCAGATTATTTAGTAAATTTAATTGAATATAATATCTAACAAACCAATATTTTTTGATTATCTTTTTAATTTGTGTAGTTTAATGAACAAAATATTTTTAAATATAAAAATACTTTTTTTGTTAACAAAATTAATTAACGCGTACTAATTTTTATACACACACATATATTTCATTCAATATATAAAAAATAATCAAAAAACGATTGAATCATTATAAGTTTATGATTAAATAAT
>PHNY01152291.1:4364-17312 GCA_003724115.2 Anethum foeniculum
GAATCATATAAAATACAAGATATGTGAAATATATTAAGTAGTATATCCAAATACACAATATCAAAGATATACATTAAGTAGAAACAAAGTGATTGTATACCTTGGTTCGGCCCTCTTCAAAGAGGAGATTAACTTGATCAAAATTGGGTGGGGCGCCATTTCTCCATTGAGTGTCGGCTTCTGCATCATGAAGAAAAGACCTATACTTGTCCTCTGCAAGCCTAATGCTTCTTTTTCCATCGTCCATGCTTATAGCTAAACTACTTGCACATGCATAATTGCAAACCTTGCATAGCCTAGTTAGTTTATATACCCGGCATAAGGTATAAACTATTACAAATTTATTATTTATAAACGCTATTAGCTTGAAATAATATATTATTAAGTCTTGCATAAACCTAGACCTGCATTACAAAGTGGATCCTTATATTTAGGATCGAAATGCACATTAAGTTCATGTGAGACTATAGTTATATGTAAAGCCTCGTGTCTTATAAACAATGTTCATAAAGGACAGAGGCTGCTCAATGCTCATCTTCTTCAATAATGTTAGCCCTCCAACTCATTATTCGACAATCAAAAAGATCTCAAATGAATTTATTGCAAAGGTCGCAAGCTGCTGGAGTNTTTAAAGATACCATAAACAACGCATGATTTGTTGCTTTGATCTTTCCTCGTACTAATAATATACAGGGTACCTTAGACAACATGTTAGGAAACTACTTCGGAGTTTCATGCACTATACTAATAGGACATAATAAATAAACCAAGTTCTGTGAGAACATCTTTGGAATAACATCCAACTGGACCTCATACTTCTACTGCTCGGAATATTTATTGATGATTTATATGGATTTTAACTATGAGGGAAAGAAAAGCGAAGCAGATCCATGATGACGGTATCGCTAAGTTCATAAGTGAGAGTTGGATACTTTGAAACCAAATCACTTAATCATGAAGACAAAGATTGTAGCTTAAATCTATGATCTTTCAAGTCACACAAAATGCCACATGTGGTCACCATAGTTGCCAATATATTGAGCATATGCATGCTATTATACATCTGTAAGGGTAACTACATAATGCAGCAACAGTGTCATTTTTATGCCTCCAAGAGTGGGTGATTTGCTAGGATGCATGATTATTCGGAGATTTTTGAGTAGCACTTCTTTGTTTTAAAATTTTAAAGTTAAGAAAAAAATGGAGGAACTTAAACTTTAATTGCTCCATCAGTATGTATGATCTGACCCTCTTAATGTGATTCTCTCAATATTTTTATTGGACTCCATGAGGCTTACTCTAGTAGAATACCCCTCACTCTTGGTAACAAGAGCTCAGGTGTCGAGTCCCACTCGGACTGGAATTGCGACTGGGACTGCGTAATAACTTTGTATGAAATTAAGATTTTTCCCAAGAGAGTGCCGAGAATTTAAGAAACAACAAAAGGGATCTTCTGTATGGTGACTATTAAATTTGTCAACATCGCCAAATCATCAAAAATATTAAAATAATTTTCTCTTTTTTAATAACATTTTTGACATTTTTTTTGAAATTTTGCTTCAATGATTGACACTCAAAATTGTTAATATCTTCATACATGTATAATTAAAACTAGATACAAATGTATACGAAATATATTTCTACCATTTTGGGAGAGTGTCAAAGGGTGCTTAAAAGTTGGTCATTTTGCTTAGCACTCCTAACAAACAAACAAGAGTGTTATGGCACATCACGCCATATGACAATTTGACACTCTTTTTTACACCCCATTAAAAATGCTCTAAACACGGTATTTTTCTTGCACATAGTAAAACAATAGTTACCTGCGGTCGTCCGAGGCTCCGAGCTACCCTCGATACCATGACATTGTTGGCGGTATCCTCCCTTCTCAATCTTTCCTTTCGGGTGGTAGCTTCGTCACCAATGGTCCAGAGTTTGGTATGGACCATTACCTACGCTGTCAACGTGGGCGTATTCGTATGCTTGCTCTTTCTACAATGATACTAGGTTGTTGCCCGTGCAACGCAGGTTTGTACAGTTTCCTTTATTCGTGTATTTTTTTGACAATTATAATAGTATATTTAAAAATTTAGAACATTGTAATATTTCATGTATAATTGTAAGAACACGAACTATATAAAGGAATCATGTGTCGTTTAATTTATTTTGACTCTATCTTTGAGTTTTAGAAATCAGATTTTAACGATTTTACAACCCACACGAAACTCACGAAATATTCTTTAATTCGGTGATTAAAAATTATTATTCACGTAAAATTTTCTAGAAACTGAAGAGAAAAAACAGTTACGAATTGTGTATGAAGTAGTCTATTCAATTTAGGATACCTACTTACTAATTTATTCAATTTAGATGTCCTACTTAGTTTTGGTTTAGATTATGAAAATAGAATATTCTTTTATTTCAGATCCAACGGCTATCACCTATTTATTCAAGATCTAACGGTCCTTATTACATTGGTAGTACAGACCAAATATTTGGATAAGATCCTTCTTATGCATATTATATTATAAGGATATAATTAGTATAAAAACCAATTATCTTTTCTAAGTAAAACACGTTACCTTTTTTTTATTTTTATCAACTAGAACACCTCATTTTTCAAAAATTCACGAGCAATTCCATTTAATAAAACAAAATATTATAATTACTAATAACTATTATTTTAATCATAATTCGTATATAAACCAATTACATTTTTCAACTAAAACACGTTACATTTTTTATTTTTTTTCAACTAAAACATATTTTCCAAAAATATTGCGGACAATTCTACTTAATAAAGTAAAGTACATACTATAATTACTAATAACTAACCAACTAAAATTTTCAATCAAAACACTTTATCTTTTATGTTTGAATAAAAATTTGCTATTTTTTCAAAATAACACTGATATTTTTATTTAATTTCAATTTAAGTTAAATTTAAAAAACAATATCATATTAAAGAAAAACCGTGCATTGCACGGGTTATAAGCTAGTAAACTATAATAACCGGAATATGATATAATTTGGTTCAACCTCCATGTTGGTCATCCCCTCTCACAACCGTCAAATCTTCTTAATCAGATGATCAGAATCGTTAGATCAAAATATTAAAATAATACACTAGTCAAGCTCCCATGTTGGAATCCTTCCAACAGCAAACATTTATATTATTTTTTATAAAAATAAAAATAAGTTTTGAGGATGCTTCCAGGTTCGAATCTCATCCAACAGCAAACATTTATATTATTATTTATAAATATACAAGTTCCCAGATTCGGATCTCCAACAACAATTATTATCCAAATATTAAAATAGTGCACTACCCAAACTTCTAGGTTCGAAACCCTTCAACAACAAACAGTTATATTAATATTTGTAAAGATACAAATAACTTTCCCAAGTTTAAATCACAACAACAACAATCATTTATATTATTATTTATAACAAATAAAGTGAATAGCTCAAATATGTCAATCATATACTATTTGTCTTACCTTGAAATTATACACATTCAAATTAAATCATAATTATATAACTATTATTTTAGTATTTAATTATTTATAAAATTTCAATATATTATATATAATATAAATGAAAATATATAAATATTAAGAGGAACCCGTACATCGCACGGGGTGTAAGCTAGTATATATAATAGTAGAAGATCGGAGAGGAGTGGCCTTCCACGGCTTTCAAATGATTTTTCTTCAATTTTCGTATTTTTGATTTTTTTATTAAATATTTTTCTTCTTTTTAATATCATTTAGTTGGTAATTAATTAAACCTATTAAATTCGACCTTCTGTAAAATTTTTTTTTTTGCATTTACTATCATTTAATAGGTCATTAGTTATAACTATTTTATATATGTGTGTGTATATATATATATAACTTTATTTATATCACGACTTAAGATTATTTATATTGTATTATTTTATATCCATATTTAAGAATCAAGATCACTGTAATTTAGATAAGATCTCCTGACATCCCAAACCCTAATATTCTCTCTTCTCTCTCTATCTATTATCTAAACAGCCGCCTCTATTATCTGAGGGGCTTCCATCGGCTTTTACCAGTGGAAAGCCCCAATCTTTTCTTCTTGTTATTAGTTTTAATTCATCTCATTTTTTATTCAATAAGTTCCCAATTTATTTGAGTTTTGTTTGGTCTCTCCTTGTGTGAGAGTTTGGTTTTTATTTAAATTTTTGATGTTCATCATGTCTGGGATTCTAGATACGCAGGATTTTCATGGTGTTGATTCAGTGATAAGGGTTCTTGTGGTGATGCATCTGTGGTCGATTGCTCAAAACAACAGTTGGAGGATTACACTAAGTATATATCTCTTCAAAAAATCGCTTGGTTGCCTATCCAAGATTGAAGGATCCAACAACGATATGATTATGCGTTTGTTCAATTTCAATCATATGTGTAGATGTCGTATGGCTTTTTATTATTGAATTATTTTCCTTCTTAAAAAAAAAAGATCGCTGTAATTTATTTTATATGACAATTTAAATTATTTACACGAAACCTTTCAAGATGTTTTTTTATTAAAAAAATTTCAAGATCAATGCAATTTATTTTCAGACAAACTGTAGGCTACACGATATTAACTTTCGAGAAATCTTTTATCAATGGTTGTGAACGAATATGAAAGTATATATATTTTTTGGTTTACATTTTAAATTTGTATATAAGTAGTTTTTACTTTTACACGTGAATAAACAACATTTGACCGATGTTATTAAATTTAACCAACTCAACCTTTTTTCTCAACCAATTGAATCAGTTAAAAAGCTATACACTTTTCATTTCATATTGTACCCAAATATATTTATATTTTAATTAAGTAAACTATTAGACTGAGCATGTATATTTTGAGAGGGCTGTCAGCTTTTAAGAATGTTATTTAATTATATTTAAAAATTTATAATTTTTGATCAAAAATATTACATTCATATTGTAATTGTTATTTTTTCATGTTTATGATTTTTTAAGATTATTAAATTATTAGATATATAATGAGGTCTTTCTCCAACTAATGATGGTTTATGTAAATTGTTTGAAATTAATTATTTTGGAAAAATATTAAAATTGTTTTGACAGAGTAAAAAGTAACAAAATAAATTAAAAGAAATTTACTCGCTAAAAAGGTATGAAGTATTACTCGGTACGACATATGTTTTTATTAAAATAATTTCAATGTATAACCAAATTTACAACTTGGACGAAATACCATGTATATTTTGAGACTACCATTATACAACCTTAGAATACATTGACAAATATTAATTTAGTGTTTTTATAATAGATTCTAAAAAATAAAAAGTATAATGGTATAAAATCAATACGCGCGGCTTTATATCCTAGTTATAATAAATATAGAAATCAAAAAGATGAAACCAAAATTTAATGAAATCAAAAGGTGGTGACATTTTATTAATAAAGGTTATTAATTCTCAAAAATTTCCTTGCGTGTATTTAGGGTGATAAAATCTCCATACTCTAGCAGTATCTACACTTTATTCAAAATAACTTGTCTCCCTCATTATAGGATTGTATATATTCTTTAATGTTGTAAATAGTATGCATAGAAAAAGTGTGTTCATTTCACAAACACACCTAAAAGCAAAAAGTGAAGTCACTTTTTTATAAAGCCAAAGACAAACTTCAACAGTTCAACTTCTGGTCATCTGGTTCCATCTCTCTCTGCATATCCATACATATATATCTGTCTCTATCTACCTCAAATCCCTAAATCGTATTTTTTGTACTTTATATAATAGTATATTGCAATCTTCTTGCATAGCAAAACACAAACAAAAACATGTGACACACCTTATGTATCGAACCGTAGCCTATTTTTAATGTAGGCTACTTTTTCACAGTAGTCACCTATCTCCACTTCAATTAAGTTACAACTTAGTCTCTCCTATTTAAATATTAAACAATTCAGCTTTATCTACCAAGCTAGACCAGTGTACTAGTATTACTAACGCTCTTCTCCAAAAATAATAAAATAAACTTAGTTCTTCTGTTAGTGTGACAGAGCCGCCATGTTAGGATTTGAACTTTCCGTCCCACCTTCTCGGGCCATCAATAACGAAGAAGATGATGCTTCCGTCAACTTTGTCGTCCATCTTCCGGCTCCGGTTAACTACAACCTCCTTTCGGCTGATTTTCAGCTTGCAAGGAATGTTTACGTCCCTCCTGACGTAAATCGCCTTGCTATCATCCAATTGTATACAAATTAACTAAAAAAAATTAGTTACTTGATAAAAAAAATTACGTGCTTTCATAATGTAACAATTGTATACAAAATATTACTGACTATTCTTGTTACCGTTGCATTTTTAGAACGGAGTTATTCCACACCTAAGTTGATGAAATCTTTTTTATGAACAACTACGTCACGAGAAAGACTAAATGGACTTGTTTTTATGGCAATCAAAAGTGATCTTTTAGATAAAGTTAACACCGAAAGTGTTGTTGATGATTTCGTTACAAAATATTCTCATTAAGTAAATTTGTCAAAATATATTTTTTGTTTATAATGTAATTTGATAGTTAATTTTATTCAAAAACCATTATTTAAATTAATATTGAAGGGTCCAATTTTAACATTTCGCACAGAACCTCCAATTATTTTACCCCGGCCCTGGGGACGAACATGTTATATTTATTCCGGAGACGGAGCTGGTAAGAACCGAACAAGAGATTCAACCAGAGAATCGGGGGGACGTAAATCACCTTGATATCATCCAATACGTCCCTCCTCTAGATGTTGCTGCTCTGGTAGGTGCTCGAGAGATTCAAGGAAATGAACAAGAGATTCAACCGGAGAATAGGGGGAATGTAGTTGCAGAAGAAGTGATTCCGAACGAAACTGAACAAGAAGAGATCGAAGGAGCGACTAAAATGTTGAATGATGATAAATGGGTAATTCTCCTTGTTTTTGTTTTTTTTTTATAAATATACACCTGCATCTTATGTATCATTAGTAATTTTGCACTGAACCTAGCTCCGCTTACCTTCTGTTTCTTCCATTCTTGCAACAATAATCCCACAACTCACGTCTGACTATTATTACTCAATTTGATTAATAACGGCAGTTCTGATAAATTATTACCCAATTTGATTAAAAACGACAGTTCCGTTTTTAATTATATTGTTTACTTCAATTATGAAAATTCTTCGATTTAAAGACTATGTGGTTTTATTGTATAAAACCACAGTTTAGAACTTAATTCCTAGATAATTTGTCAATTGTTCTCATATCTCTAGGTAACTAAGTTTCTTCATATTCTGTATGACGGAGAATAAAAAAATAACCAAATTTACAACTTGGAAGAAATACCATGTATATTTTGAGACTACCATTATACAACCTTAAATAAATTGACAAATATTAATTTAGTCTTTTTATAATAGATTCTAAAAAATAAAAAGTATAATGGTATAAAATCAATACACGCAGCTTTATATCCTAGTTATAATAAATATAGAAATCAAAAAGATGAAACCAAAATTTAATGAAATCAAAAGGTGGTGAAATTTTATTAATAAAAGTTATTAATTCTCAAAATTTTCTTTGCGTGTATTTAGGGTGATAAAATCTCCCTACTCTAGCAGTATCTATACTTTGTTCAAAATAACTTGTCTCCCTCATTATAGGATTGCATATATTCTTTAATGTTGTAAATATTATGCATAGAAAAAGTGTGTTCATTTCACAAACACACCTAAAAGCAAAAAGTGAAGTCACTTTTTTATAAAGCTAAAGACAAACTTCAACAGTTCAACTTCTGGTCATCTGGTTCCATCTCTCTCTGCACATCTATACATATACATATGTCTCTATCTACCTCAAATACCTGAATCATAATTTTTATACTTTCCATCTCTCTCTGCACATCCATACATATATATCTGTCTCTATCTACCTTAAATACCTGAATCATAATTTTTGTACTTTATATAATAGTATATTGCAATCTTCTTGCATAGCAAAACACAAACAAAAACATGTGCCACACCTATGTATCGAACTGTAGCCTATTTTTAATGTAGGCTACTTTTTCACAGTACGCACCTATCTCCACTTCAATCAAGTTACAACTTAGTCTCTTCTACTTAAATATTAAACAATTCTGCTTTATCTACCAAGTTAGACTAGTGTACTAGCATTACTAACCCTCTTCTCCAAAAACAACAAAATAAACTTAGTTCTTCTGTTAGTGTGAAAATAAAGATACGCAAGCTTATACGTGAAAGAGCCGCCATGTTAGGATTTGAACTTTCCGTCCCACCTCCTCGGGCCATCAATAACGAAGAAGATGATGCTTCCGTCAACTTTGGCATCCATCTTCCGGCTCCAATCAACTATAATCTCCTTTGGGCTGATTTTCAGCTTGCAAGGAATGTTTACGTCCCTCCGGACGTAAATCACCTTGCTATCATCCAATTGTATACAAATTAACTAAAAAAATTTAGTTACTTGATAAAAAAAATTACGTGCTTTCATAATGTAACAATTGTATACAAAATATTACTGACTATTCTTGTTACCGTTGCATTTTTTGAACGGAGCTATTCCACACCTAAGTTGATAAAATCTTTTTTACTAACAACTACGTCACAAGAAAGACTAAATGTACTTGTTTTGATGGCAATCAAAAGTGATCTTTTAGATAAAGTTAACACCGAAAGTGTTGTTGATGATTTCGTTACAAAATATTCTTATTAAGTGAATTTGTCAAAATATATTTTTTGTTTACAATGTAATTTGATAGTTAATTTTATTCAAAAACCGTTATTTAAATTAATATTGAAGGGTCCAATTTTAAGATTTAGCACAGGACCTCCAATTATTTTACCCTGGCCCTGAAGACGAACATGTTATATTTATTCCAGAGACGGAGCTGGTAAGAACAGAACAAGAGATTCAACCAGAGAATCGGGGGGACGTAAATCACCTTGATATCATCCAATACATCCCTCCTCTAGATGTTGCTGCTCTGGTAGGTGCTCGAGAGATTCAAGGAAATGAACAAGAGATTCAACCGGAGAATAGGGGGAATGTAGTTGCAGAAGAAGTGACTCCGAACGAAACTGAACAAGAAGAGATCGAAGGAGCGACTAAAATGTTGAATGATGATAAATGGGTAATTCTCCTTGTTTTTGTTTTTTTGTAAATATACACATGCATCTTATGTATCATTAGTAATTTTGCACTGAACCTAGCTCCGCTTACCTTCTGTTTTTTCCATTCTTACAACAATAATCCCACAACTCACGCCTGACTATTATTACTCAATTTGATTAATAACGGAAGTTCTGATAAATTATTACCCAATTTGATTAAAAACGACAGTTACGATTTTAATTATATTGTTTACTTCAACTATGAAAATTCTTCAATTTAAAGACTATGTGGTTTTATTGTATTAAACCACAGTTTAGAACTTAATTCCTGGATAATTTGTCAATTGTTCTCATGTCTCTAGGTAACTCAGTTTCTTCATATTCTGTATGACGGAGAATCAATGAAGCTCTCTACGTGTTTGTTTGGTACGTATATACCGAATTTTAGTTTTAGGAACTATTAGTTGCTGATCATTTGTTGAACCTTGAGATTAACAGTAATATTGTATACTTACCTAACTTTTAAAATTTATTTTTAATGGTTTTTAAAATGTTTTCATAATGTATTTTTCTTATTTTATTTACCATTTCTCTTTTATGTTTATATACTAATGCTATCTTGTAAAAGTTTGTGAGAAACCGTTTTTTCCGTAGGTTTTGATTATTTTGTTAATTACGATTAAGTGTAAATTAAATTAAAAATCTAGGAAGTTTACTAAGTCATTTGTAGTAATCCTCCCCTAGGTTTATATTCGTGACATTTTCCGGGAATCAAGTCAAATATGGTCAAACTAGTCAAATAGTCCTAAAATATTTTCCAACACAATTTATTTGACATGTATTTAGAATAGAAATATCAACCTAATGATATGTTCTATACTAAGTCATTTTTGTCAAGAAAGAAATGGCAATGGCTAAACGAACGAAAACCGAGAATTTTCAAACATCGCTTTTACGAGCCAAAACTGTCAAAATTATTTAAAAGTGTGTCGTTCTTAAAGTTTTACTCTCAAATATATTTGATATATTCATTTGAATATTTATATCAAATTATCATGCCATAATCCGTGCCAAAAGATCAAAAACAGATTTTATTCCGAAAAACCCTGAAATGCTTATTTATCCGGATAAAATTAATATAAATTCAAACGTAATTATTCCTCGGACCTCATAGTCATTATTATTCATAGAATATTATGTTTGAATATATATTAAGTCAAAACTTCTGTCTAACTTGTCGGTAAAGACAAAAGATTTTCTCTGTCGCTCCGGAAGGCTGTTTTAACGTTCCAAAAATCTGAAAAAATACTTCCACATATCTTTTTGACTTGAAACTTAGGATTTGTCATTAATTTATTTAATGTTAATTTTGGTTGGAATTTCATAATTTTTCGATGACTTTTTTCCGGGACCCTAAAATCAGTACGTAACTGATTTTTGAGTCACTTAAAAGTCATAGATGGTCAACTCTTTTCAAGGTGAAATTTCGATCATGATCCTCTGGGAATATTTCAAGAGGATCCCCCAAGTTTCATAATTTTTAGATGATTTTTCAATTTAATATGAAAAATGCATTTTCGTTCGTCAGTATCGTGTTTATTCGCAATATTTTGAGCTTTCTTATTATATTAAATGTGGGCCACATTTTTAGGCACTTTAATTTGAATTCCCAGATGTTACAACTCATACAAGAGCCTACCCACTTGTATTGTTATTTTATTCCACCATTTAGCTCTATTTTAAAGCTAAAATGACCACTTTTTGGCTATAAATAGCCCCCCACCCCCACTCATTTTACCAAGCCATTTTGAGCCAAAGAAATTCTGGAGAAACACTCTCTGAAACTCTCTTTTACGCAGTAGCAAAAACCTCCCAATAGTTTTGGTAATCAAGCCTTCTTTAAACCTAATTTTCATACACTTTCAAGCTTGATTTTCCACCCTTTCTTTGCTCAAACCCACACACTTGGCTACACTTATTTTTTCTACACCAAGGCCAAATTCCCAGTAGCTTAAAAGTGTTTTAAAAGCCCCCAAAATACAGTTTTATAAGTGGTTACTCCGACCACTTTCCGACGACTTTCCGGTGACTTTTTAGTGTGTTTTTGGCTTCGATCCCAACTCGTATCTCTTGTAACCCACTCTTAATTATAAGAGGGGTTTGAGCCTTTGGAATGTCAAGAGTGATAGGTTGGTTAATATTTGTGTTAGTGCTTAATCGTTTAATCTTTCGCACAAATATTTTGTTAGTTTATATTTTCGTAGACTTGCACTTATATTGTTAAATCTTGTTAGTATACTTAACTTGTAAACTTATTTAGGAGAGTTCTTACTTCATCTTACTCTCTCCTAAATTAGTTGTTTATATTCCGTTGATCTTTATCCGGAATTAAAAATAACTCCGAATTACTTAAATTCCGAGTTGAGGCGGATTTGTATAAGTCGATATATACGACATAAACAAAGAGCTTCCTTGTAGAGTTTTTGTAATTAAAACTAACTCATATTCCGAGTTAGAGGCTACTTGTATAAATCTCGTTATAATTATAAGAGTTATAAGCAAAGGCCTCCTTGTCGAATATTTGCAAGTTAGCTCACTAATTATTTCCAAAGTCGAAGTCGATTTGTATAAGTCGAAAGTAACCACATAAACAATAGACTTCTTCATTTGAAATATTTAAGTGACTTGAACTAACTAAAATTCCGAGATAAAGAATTTTCGTATAAGTCTCGCTATAATTATAAAGAGGCATAAACGAAAATCTCTCGTCGAATATTTAGTAAGTTTGTTATAACTTAAAATCCGAGTCGAACGTAACTTGAATAAATCTCATATTATTATTCAGAGATATAAACAAGACTTCCTCGTCGATAAAGAAGTTAAGTTACTTCGAACACCAAGTTCAAGGTTATTCGTATAAATCTCATATATTATATTTTAGAGATATAAATGAATCTTACTTGTCGAGTTCTTGAAGTTATATACTTCAGGTTCCAAGTTTACAAGGCTTCTCGTATAAAACATATATTAGTTATAAACCAGCCTTACTTGTTGAATTCTTGAAGTTTAAAATAACTTCAATTCCGAGTTGAGAATTATTCGTATAAGTTATTATACGACATAAACAAAGTCTCCTCGTTGAATATTAACTGGTTGTTTTCTTAGTTTGTTTTTAAAAACCATTATAACATAATTGTTATATTTCTCCCGAGGCTTTTATAACGGACAAGATATACTTGAATATTCTTCAAGTAATAAATATTTGGCCTTGAGTTATATTCGGCCTAATATTTAATATCTTATTAGTGCTCGTATTTAAACGTCCTTGTTACGTTTTATACTTTGCGAACTAATTAAGATATTGGATTATCTCCAGAATTAGTATTGGTTTATACTAAGTCCAACCTTTTTTCTTACTAAAGGGATTTTATAAGTCGCAGTGCTTGTATTATATCCTTTGACGTGAGGTGAAGTGAAGTGAGGTGATCCTCGCTCTAAGACCCAAGTCTTAGACACGTCAACGGGGAGTTAGGTGTCTACGCACCGTGAAGAGGATGAAAGATCCAAGACCCGATCTAAGATCCAAGACCTGAAAAAGGTGTAGATACGAAGTCTACGCAAAGGGTTATTACACAGTTTTGAGGAGGTGACGGGGAGTTACGCTCCAAGACAAGCTTGCAAGGATTCTACTTAAATTTTGAGGAGGTAGCGGGGAGTTACGCTCCAAGATAAATTTAGTAGGTTTTGCTATTGTATTTTGAGGGATTAACGGGTAGTTAAGGTCCAAGATAAATAC
>PHNY01152312.1:2024-17808 GCA_003724115.2 Anethum foeniculum
TGACTTTCTTTTTAATGATTATGTCATCAACCGTTTTGGTAGGAATGAGGACTCCGTCTTCGATAATCATCCAAACTTTGACTCCTTGAGATCTTGCATAGATGCGAAACCTCGTTTTCCATATTGCAAAGTTGGTGCCGTCAAATAGAGGACGTCGTGAGCTAGATAGACCTTCACCACAACCAATGGTATTAAGATATGCCATTTCGGATCACTTTTTGTTGTGCCTGTAAATCTGTAGATCACTTAAAAAACATGTTAAAAAGCATGGCTCTGATACCAATTGTTAGGTCCCGTAAGAGGGTTATATTAAGCTAGAAGGGGGATTGAATAGCTTAATTACAAATTTAAAAATTATTATGACGTTTTAAAAATATTTATCCCTTTTTAAATATTTTACCAAGTTGTTATGCAATTAATTAGTGCGGAAATAAAGTGCAAGGAAGGAAAATACCAAACGATGCAATTTTATCCTGGTTCGCGATGGCGCAACCTCTAATAGATTCGCTCACCCCTAATCCAGTCCCCGAGCTCCTCTCCCGGACTCGGGATTTCCTTTAAAATAAACTCGCTCATTTAGTAGGCGGAGAAGCCTTTACAACCTTATAAATATTTGTCTTGGTGCGTAAAACTGGGTTACCACCTCAAAATAAATGTAAAAACACCTACACAACTTATCTTAGACAATAACTCCCCACTTTCTTCAAAGTTGATATAGAACCCTTGTGTAGACTTGGCTTCATTGGCTTTTGCGGGGCTTGGATCTTAGTGGTTTGGTCTTGGATCTTTTCTCTTCTTCACGGTGCAAAGACGACTAACTCCCCGTTAGTACGCCTAAGACTTGGGTCTTAGAACGAGAATCACCTCATGTCACTTCAACTCACTACAAAACTAATAAGACAATCTACGAAAGAAATATGGATGGATAAGAGATGGTTTGAACTAGTATGTTACGGTACTAGCCTACAAGACAAAATAATATTCAAATAAGAATATTAAACACAAAATCAAGTATACTTGCTTAAAGATTAAAAAATAATCAAAGATTTATGAAGTAATAAAAATAATAAAAATCAAGTATACTTACTTTTTATTACTCTATTTAAATAATATGTGAGATGGAGTAATTTATGAAGTCCTTTTAAATATTTTATAGCTTAGGGATTCTTTTGTATTCTTTCTTCTTAATAGATTGAAGAATACTTTTAACTTCTTGCACGAATTGTACTTAAGCCAAGATCGAGATATAAAAAGTGCAAGTAATTGGCTTGAGTTGTGCTTTAGAAGCTTTTTAAGTATCCAATTATTTCCCACGGAACACTAAAAAATGTTAGTTGGGAAATTCAAGAGATGCTACTTCGTAACGTATTTTATGCACTTATTGTTCTTTAGCCAAGATTGAGATATATAAAGTGCAAGTAATTGGCTTAAGAGTGTTTTCTTCAAATATAAGTACTTTATGTAGATCCTTTCTTGTAATGATTCTTTTATAAGATCAAGTACTTTTTCGAATCCTTGTTCGAGTCTTTGGTCTCTTTTAGAGATCCGATGGTAGAGATTAAGATGAAGTAGAGAATATAAGTACAAAGCTCAAACAAAATATAATGGATTAAGACTCAAATACGAAGCTAAAATTTACCACTTTTAGAAGATAAATGGAAAATTTCGCCAAAAAATTTCACCGGAGGTTCGACCGGATTTTGGCACTTGGACGAACTTGGGCAGCCCTTAGGGAGGCCTTAGAGTGGTAATAGATGAGCTAGTTTGGTGGAAATAAGCTTGGTTTTGAAACTAAGCTTGTATAACAAACCTTATATATATGAATATATATTTAAGAGAGAGAATGTTTTTGAGAAGAACTATGTGAATAGAGATTAGAGAGAGTTGAAGAGAGTATACTTCTTGAAATTTTGTGCACTTAGCTTGTGTGTAAATGGGTGTGGGAGAGGTTGTATCTATAGAGAAAGTGGATGAGGGTGTTAGGTGAAATGGGTGGAGGAGACCGAGTGTTTTAGAGTTAGTGGAGGAGGGGGTGATGTGTCTCATTCTAGTTCAAGTATTTATTTCCTAACTTTTAATTTAAATTTTACTTATTTCCCACCAAATCCCAGCACTCACATTTTTTGCAATATAATATTGAATGAATATCGATTAATGAATAAACACGTAATACGTATTGTTAATTAAATAATCGATATAAATTCAAAAATGCTCAATAAATAAATCTAAAAATATGGAGTACTTAGAAATATTTTATAATGAAGTTCTGGAAAGTTTAGTCAATTATGGTCAAAGTTGACTTGGTCAAACATGGTCAAACATGGTCAACTGTGGGACCTACTGTCTCGATTTTTGTGCCCCAACAAAAATTCTCAAAAAATTACGAAACTTTAACCATGCATAGAAAATAATATTTAAAAGATAAATCTCAAGCTGCAAAGTCATTCTAGCATGTAGAAATATTTTATTTGAATTTAATACTATTAAATCAGTTTTTGGTTCTAAATAAAATACAATTGGTCGTTTAATGAAATAGATGGATATCTTGACCAATGTTTTGACTTGAATAACTTCTTAAAATATATTTCTTAATATATAAGATATTTTAAGGATGTAGGAAATATATTTGAGGGTATAAAGTAATTTTCTCTGAGATATAATAAATTTACATAGCGAGAGAAAAATTTCTTTGAATACATTTATATCACGTAATATTGATAAAAACTCTTTTGTTGGATATATAAAAGTATTTTTAGTGCAAGAGTAAATATTTTTAATATAGCGCGAATACCTCTAAGAAATATTATTTCTTTAATATTCCTTTTACGAGCTTGTTGCCTTTATTAATGTTGCAACATAGATTTAAAAAATATCTGATATGGGCTAAAAATAATCCTTAAGACATAATTAATTATATATTAATTATGTAGGGATAAAAGCACCCGAGGCCCAGACACCAACACGGGTAACCACTGTGCATGATTCACGTCCACGACCAAACGCCCGTAAAGGCCACGCGGACTTCACGTCCAAGCACATTATCAAGCCCATTCGAGAAAGGATCCAGATCCATCGCCTCAGAGAGTCCTAATTACCATATACGAAGGTCTCAAACTTACCTTCTGTGGAGGAGACTTGTCCACCAAGTCTTCAAATTCCTATCAAACCCTAGGCTCAACGCCTATATAAGGGGCCTGACCCCCATCTCAGAACTACATCTTGGCTTGATTCTCTACAATACAGAGATACGTAGGCACCTCGTAAGGACCGTGCAATCTCGAACACGAGTACAACCATTAAAGCTCTATGCTTTCAAACCCTAGCATTAATTGCATTAGCAACCACAAATCTTGTTCCACAACATTTGGCGCCGTCTGTGGGAAGAAGACAACAACCATGGCAAGAACACGGAGTCAATCTAAGTTGCAGATTACTTTTTGAACAGTAGCATCTACCGTCAAGATCCCACCACACTCAACTTACGCCTCTCAAGAAGGAAGTGTTCCCGTGGTGACTACGGGTCATGTTCAAACATAAGGGACGAATCCCCCAATTCAGAATCCGGTTACTCAAGGGACGACTCCTCAAACTCAGATGGTGTATGCACCATTGAATTCTCAAGCACCTGGATTCCAGATATCCACAACTATCATCCCGTCGAGGACTAACCCTAACTCCACTTATGGGATGCCCTACATCCCTGACGTTGGAGGAAGTGGTCATGCTCTACAGCCCAAATACATATGAGGCTTAGACCCCATCCCTGAAAGGCGTGGCTACTCCGTACCCTATACCTAGGACGAGACCAAGTCCTCGGAAGAGGACGTCCCCCCAAGGAGGAGACGTGTTGGTAAAGAACCTGAGTTCGAGAGACGCACTCAGTCACGAAGGGCTCAAGGAACAGCCTCCCAAAGCATTCAGGATAGGATACGGGCACACGAGGCTGAGATCCAAAAAATGAAGCAACAATCAAAGAATACGACCTCAAGAAGGTCGAGGGACAAGCCTCCCGTTATAGATCTGGATGAATCACCAAGGAGGAGGGTCGTTCACCAAAGGGCTGATCCCCATGACCTACTCCCCCTTGGAGATCCTAATGATCTGACACCACCGTTCACTGACGAGATCATGAATTCTCGTATATCAAGGGAATTCAAGATGCCCACCATCAAATCTTATGATGGAACGGGAGATCCGGCCAATCATGTAAGGACGTTCTCAAACGCCCTGTTGCTACAGCCCGTGAACGACGCTATCAAGTGTCGGGCGTTTCCACAAACACTGGGGGGCATGGCTCAACGGTGGTACAGCCGCCTACCCCCGAACTCCATTGGATCCTTCAAGGATCTCAGTCAGGCCTTTATAAGGCAATTCATAAGTGGAAGAGTCCATGAGAAGAGTTCGGCCTCCCTCATGAGTGTCGAACAAGGAGCAAAGAAGCCCTTGAGGGAATATCTAAGTTGATTCAAAAAAGAGGCCCTAAAGGTCCTGGATCTAGATGACAAAATGGCCATGATAGCCCTGCAGCAAGGAACTAAAAACGAGCACTTCAAAATGTCTCTGGCCAAGCGTGCCCCTAAGAGCATGCTACAACTCTAAGAGAGGGCTGGGAAGTACATCAATGCTGAGGAAAGTTTAAAGAAGGTTGTGACGAGTACTGGGAACTCGTGCAACAAGAAGCGAAAAGCGGAACAAGAGTATGATGCCAAGGACAAACATCCTCGAACTAGCAAAAGCTCTAACACTGCTCCTATGAAGAATCAGGGACCAAGGTTCATTGACTACATGAGGTTGAACGCTCCAAGGAGCCAAATCTTGTTAGAAATTGAGAAGGACAAAGAGTTCAGCGGCCGGGACAACCAAGAGTTCTCAAAGGGCTTATGCCCGAGAAGTGATGAACAAAGTCGGAGAAGCTCCAAAACGAGCCAAGACTGAAGTAGCACTTGGATTCGACGATTCTGACCTTGAAGGGGTAAAGTTCTCCCAGGACGATCCTCTAGTTATCACTCCGATAATTGGAAATTATCCGGTCAAACGAGTCCTTGTAGACAACGAAGCCTTGGTGAACCTTCTATTTCACGACACATTCATGAAGATGGGATACAACGACTCTCAGCTGACCCCTTCAGACGTACCCATCTACGGGTTCAGTGGAGTGGAGTCGAAAGTTGAGGGGCTGATTCAACTTCCCATGACTATTGGGGAAGAGCCAAGAGAGACCACACAAATGTTAACTTTTCTGATTGTCAAGGCATTTTCCACCTACAACGCAATCCTTAGAAGGACAGGATTACATGCATTCAAGGCCGTGCCTTCGACATACCACATGAAACTCAAGTTCCCAACCAGAAAAACAGTATGAACGAAGAAAGGGACAATCAGAAGATAGCCCGAAGCTGTTACATGGCCTCACTAAGGCCTGATGGAACCGGGGGGCAGGTCCTCCCAATAAAAGACATGGATGTCCGAGAGAACGAGGAGCGTAGAGTGAAACCAGCTGAAGACCTCGTCCCAATCTCCCAAGACTCTCTAGACCTCGACAAGGTCACTTATATTGGGGCGTCTTGAAAGAACCCTTGAAGGGCCGATTGATTGCATTCTTGCAAGAAAACAGCGACGTGTTCGCTTGGACAGTAGCTGATATTCCCGGGATTAATCCCGAACTCATAACTCACAAGCTGAACATCGATCCAACACGGAAGGCGGTCAAGCAAAAGAAGAGGACTTATGCTCCGGATAGGCTGAAAGCCATTAAGCAATAAGTCGAGAAGCTCTTGAAAGCTGGATTCATTGAAGAAGTCCAGTTCCCTGAATGGTTGGCAAACCCTGTCATGGTCAAGAAAGCCAACGGAAAATAGAGGATGTGCATCGACTTCGCAGACTTGAACGATGCGTGTCCCAAAGACTATTATCCCTTACCAAGGATCGATGTCTTAATTGATGCCACTGCTAGCCACGTGATGCTAAGCTTCATGGACGGCTTCAACGGCTACAATCAGATCAAGATGCACAAGGACGACACCTGAAAGTATTCTTCATGACTAACTTTGGTGTCTTTTGCTATCTTGTTAAGGCCTTTGGGTTAAAGAATGCAGGAGCCACATACCAAAGATTGGTGAATAAGATATTCACCCATCTAATTGGGAAAATCATGGAGGTCTACGTTAACGACATGCTCGTCAAAAGCCTAGCTAAGGCTGACCACATTAATCACGTCAGAGAGGTATTCGAAGTGTTGAGACACCACAAGATGATGTTGAATCCTGCCAAGTGTGCTTTTGGCGTAGGATCTGGAAAGTTCTTAGGTCACATGGTCTCGAAACGAGGAATCGAGGAAAACCTCGAAAAGATCAAAGCAATCCTCGACATGGAGCCACCACGCTCCATAAAGGACGTTCAGAAGTTAACTGGAAGAATAGCCGCTCTAGGAAGGTTCGTCTTTAAGTCTAGAGACAAGTGCCTTCCGTTCTTCAAAACCTTGAAAAAGGTGAAGGATTTTGAGTGGATAGCTGAAAGCCAAGAGGCCTTTGAACAGCTAAAGAAATACATGACTGAAGCCCCGTTATTGGCCAAACCAAGTCCAGAGGACATTCTCTATCTCTACCTTGCCATTTCTGGCAAGCCATAAGTGTTGTCCTTGTGAAGGAAGAAAAGAAGGTTCAAAAACCTGTCTACTACGTGAGCAAAGTGCTCCATGGAGCATAATTGAACTACTCCAAAACTGAAAATTTTGTGCTAGCTCTTGTTATTGCTTCGAGGAAGTTACGACTATACTTTTAAGCGCATAAAATAGAAGTCCTGATGGACCAACCTCTAAGAAACATCCTTCATAGCCTGAAAGCCAGTGGTAGGCTCATCAAATGGGCCATTGAGTTGGGAGAGTTTGACATCAAGTATAAACCTCGAATAGCCATCAAGGCTCAGGCATTAGCTGACTTCGTGGTTGAATGTACCATTGACAACCAAGAAGTTGGGGGGCAAGAGGTAGTAACCCAAGAAGCCAAGGAACCCGCGGAAGCAGAAGACTTGACTCTAAAAGAGTACTGGCTTTTCTTTTTTGACGGAGCTTCAAAAACAAAATCCAGTTGTGCAGGCTTAGTCTCGCAAAGCCCTGACGGGTTCATGATTGAATATGCTTTGAAGTTAGATTTTCTAACAACGAACAATGAAGCTGAGTACGAGGCCTTGATAGCCGGATTAGGCTTGGCCAGAGCCGTGAGGGCCAAGAATCCTAAAGTCTGTAGAGACTCGAGACTTGTGATTTCCCAAGTTAATGGCGAGTTAGAGGCCAAGGATGAAACCATGGCCAGATGCCTGAAGGTTGTGAAAAGAATACTTACTCAATTTGATGAGTGGTATGCAGAACACGTTCCAAGAGAAGAGAATACCACGGCCGATGCCTTATCTAAGTTCGCTTCGTCTGAGATTGAGAACTACCCGAGAAGCATCTACTTCCAGGTCGTGAAGACGTCATAAATTTGATAGCACCAATTGGTATATCAAGTTGTTGGATTCATCCTATCAAGGCTTACCGTGAAACAGGATGGCTCCCTGACGACGCCTAGGAGGCATGAAGGTTGTCAGTTAAAGCACTGAGATACTCGCTAATCGAAGGTCTTCTCTACAAGAGATCCTTCGTCATCCCATATCTGAAATGTCTAAGACCTCTAGAAGCAGATGAGGCACTCAAGGAAGCCCATGAAGGAATTTGTGGAAAACACTTGGGGAGCAGAGCCCTCGCCCACAAGATAACTCGACTAGGATTCTATTGGCCAACAATGTTGGCCGCTGCGAAATCCTAAGTGAAGAAGTGTGATAGGTGCCAAAGGCACGCTCCCATAGTTAGACAGCCCCCTGAGAGGCTAACGTCGACCAATTCTCCTATCCCCTTTGCAATATGGGGTATGGACATACATGGTCCTTTTCCTATGGCCTCGGGACAAAGGAAGTTCATCGTGGTAGCAAAAGACTACTTCACGAAGTGGATTGAGGCTAAGGCATTAGCCAAGTTAACAACCAAGCAGATAGCACAATTCTTCTGGGAGACTGTGATATGCAAATTTGGAATCCCACGCATTCTTGTCACGGATAATGGGCAACAATTTGACAATGACAAGTTCAAGGAATACTGCAATGATAATAACATATAACTCCGCTTCACCTTGGTTGCCCATCCACAGGCAAATGCGCAGGCGGAGGTCGCCAATCGAATCATCCTTGATGGACTAAAGAAAAGGGTCGAACGCTCAAGAAACACTTGGGTGGATGAGTTATTGCCTATACTATGGGCTTATCGTACCACTTGCAAGGTCACAACTGAAGCTACCCCAATCATTCTGACTTGCGGAGCCCGAAGCAGTGGTGCCTTTGGAAATCACCCATGCGTCGCCAAGGGTGGAAGCTTATGAAACAAAATCCAACGAGGAAGGCATGAGGCTAGCCCTCGACCTCATTGATGAGGTTAGGGACGAAGCCAACACCCATAATGCAGAGCATCAAATGAGAGCCTCCCTCTATTACAATAAAAGGGTTAAGGAAAGGTTCTTTCGACAAGGAGACTTGGCCTTGACAAAGATTGAGGCCTCAGGAGTCGGCGAGACAGAAAAGTTAGCCCAGAACTGGGAAGGGCCTTACAAGGTCAAGAAGACACTTGGACGAGGATCCTACAAGTTAGAAACTTTGGGTGGCGACGAGGTGCCTCGCGCTTGGCATGCCATAAACCTAAAGATTTATTATGTATGAGGCATGCATGACATGTCCTTATTATTATAGATATAAGAATAAGGTTGATCTAACCATTTCTCATCTTTTGTAAGGGTTGAACCCATTTTCCAGGATTCTAAGTATTTATGCATGTTTGCTTTGGTTACTCTGTCTACTACTTTACTCTTTGAAAGCATTTAACGAATGCAAGCCTGGAATGGCCAAGTGAAATAAAAACACAAGTAAATAAACAAACGAAGAAGTTAAGTCTCGAAGGACAATACGAGTACAAATCACAAATGTCTTAAGTCCACGAAGGACCCTGAATGAAAGCTAAAAAAGCAAAGGCCACATACGGTATCACAAGCCATGCAAGGCCACAACACTACTCCTCTGAAGAGTTCCCATTTTGGCCACCTTCCTTGTTGGCCCCTTCACCATCTGAGTGCTCAGAACTCTCTGAGCAAGAGGATTCCTCGACTTGCTGCTTCCTCCCACGAATGGGTTTGCGAATCTGGCCATAAAGTCGACCTTTACTCCCGGAATCCCTTCTAGAGAGAGCCTTACCTCACGAGCCAGGGCCAGAGCAAGAACCTCCATGGCTTGAGCTTGAGCAAGCTTGGAGACAAGAGTTCAGAGGTTGTGCCACAATGGCACCTTCCTTAGACACCCCCAAGGGTTAGGGAAGTTCTAAGGATCCATGACATTAGGATGAATAGCATGAATGGCGCCCACGACCTTGTTCCATCCAACCGTCATGGTGGCTGGAGCCATCTCATCGTCATGCTTGTCAATAACCTTCAAGAAAGCCTCTGACTCATGGTAAACTTTGATGAGCTCTTGGAACTCAATAGCCATCTTCTTATAGATGCTCTTGTACTGGCCCTCAAAGCCAACAGCTTTATCCTCGGCCACGAGAGCCCTAGAATCCCACTCACGGGATTCTTCCTTAAGCTTGTCCAACTTTCTCTCCAGGGCAATGTCCTTGTCTCGAATTACATGGCTCTAAGCCATAGAAGCAAAATAGGCATTGGCCTGGAAAATAAAGAGAGAAACAAGATAAGTATTTATGAAATATGAAAGCAAAACAAAATGCCAAGAAGTAAAGGTCACCTTATAAAGGGCGTGATCCCCTTGCATCTCAGATTCGAGTATGCGTTCTCAAGTGGAGACATGAACCATGTCAGGAGGAGTGATTGAACACTTCCACTCAACCGATCAATTAATTCTAGCTAGGAACACAGTAATCAACCAAATATTTGATAAAATACCGAATATTGAGTTAGAAACCAAAGTATACTGGAGCCGGACTAAACCCAATGGTTAGTCTTAAGCAAGGATTAATGAATAGATTAAGGAAACAATTATTGAAGTTTTGGCCAAAGAATATCCACGAACGACGGCCAAGGACGTCCATGGAGATCCCTGCCGACCAGGATGGGCCGACCGGAGCTCCATGGAGCCCTTACGGCCGACCAAGAGTCAAGTACTCCTCGGTAGAATCGTCCTCCGTCGCGAAAAAATGATCATTTTGAAAAACGGTTCGTGGACGCGACGCGACGGCCACGATGACGCCCGAGGATGTCCATAGAGCCCGGCCAACCAGGATTGGCCGACCAGAGCTCCATGGAGCCCTTACGGCCGACCACGAGTCAAGTACTCCTCAGTAGAATTGTCTTCAGTCACAAAAAAAAGATCGTTTTAAAAAAACGGTTCTTGGACGCGATGCGACGACAACGATGACGCCCGAGGACGTCCACGGACTCCCAGCCGACTAAAATCAGCCGAATAGAAGGCCATGGAGCCTTTACGGCCGACCAAGAGTCAATTACTCCTCGGCAGAATCGTTCTTCGTCGTGAAAAATGATCGTTTCGAAAAACGGTTCGTGGACGCGATGCGACGACCACGACGACACTCGTGGACGTCCATGGAGCCCCCAGCCGACCAGGATGGGCCGACCAGAGCTCCATGGAGCCCTTATAGCCGACCAGGAGTCAAGTACTCCTCCGTAGAATCGTCCTCCGTCGCAAAAAATGATCGTTTTCCATGGAGCTCGGCCGACCAGGATGGCCCAACCAGAGCTCCATGGAGCCCTTACGGCCGACCAGGAGTCAAGTACTCCCCCGTAGAATCATCCTCCGTCGCAAAAAAATGGTCGTTTTGAAAAATGGTTCGTGGACGCGACAGCCATGACGACGCCCGAAGATGTCCAAAGCTACATGGAGCCCTTGAGGCCGACCAAGAGTCAAGTACTTCTTGGCGGAAAAGTCCTCCGTCTCGAAAAAATGATCGTTTTGAAAAATAGTTTGTGGACGCGACGTGAAGACCACGACGACGCTTGTGGACGTCCATGGAGCCCCCAGCCGACCAGGATGGGCTGAACAGCGCTCCATGGAGCCCTTACAGCTGACCAGCAGTCAAGTACTCCTCGGTAAAATCGTCCTCCGTCGCGAAAAGACGATCATTTTGAAAAATGGTTCTGGGACGCGACGACCACGACGACGCCCGAGGACATCCACGGACTCCCGACCGACTAGAAGCAGCCGACCAGAAGGCCATGGAGCCCTTACGGCCGACCAGGAGTCAAGTACTCCTCAGTAAAATCGTCCTCCGTCGTGAAAAAATGATCGTTTTGAAAAATGGTTCGTGGACGCGATGCGACGCGATGCTTTGACGATGCTCAAGGACATCCACAGACTCCTGGCCGACTAGATACAGCCGACCAGAAGGCTATAAAGCCCTTACGGCCGACTAGGAGTCAAGTACTCCTCCGTACAATCGTCCTCCGTCGAGAAAAAATGATCATTTTTAAAAACAGTATGTGGACGCGACGACCATGACGACGCCCGAGGACGTCCACGGACTCCCGACCAACTAGAAGCAGCCGACCAAAAGGCCATTGAGCCCTTACGGCCGATCAGGAGTCAATTGCTCTTCAGAAGAATTGTCCTCCGTCGTGAAAAAATGATCATTTTGAAAAACTGTTTGTGGACGCGACGCGATGGCCACGACAACGCCCGAGGACGTCCATGGAGCCCCCGACCAACCAGAAGCAGCCGACCAGAGCTCCATGGATCCCTTACGACTGACTAGAAGTCAAGTGCTCCTCGAAATAATTGTCCCCCGTGATGAAAAAATGATCGTTTTGAAAAATGATTAGTGGATGCGACGCGACGGCCACGACGACGCCGGAGGACGTCCATGGAGCCCCCGCCCGACCAGAGCTCCATGGAGCCCTTGCGGCCGACCAGGAGTCAAGTGCTCCTCGAAAGAATTGTCATCCGTCGCGAAAAAATGATCATTTTGAAAAACGATTCGTGGACGCGACACGACGGCCGCGACGACGTCCAAGGAGGTCCATTGAGCCCCCGGCTGACCAGAGCTCCATGGAGCCCTTACGGCCGACCAGGAGTCAAGTACTCCTCGGTAGAATAGTCCTCCGTCGCGAAAAAATGATCGTTTAGGGAAACGGTTCGGGGACGCGACGCGACGACCACGACGACGCCCGAGGACGTCCACAGACTCCCCGGCCGACCAGAAACAGCCGACTAGAGGGCCATGGAGTGCTCTGGGCCGACCAAGAGTCACTGACTCCTCGACAGAAGTCCTTTCGTGAACGAGATGTATCCTCGACCACAAAATCCACAGAAAATTCGTAAAAGATGAATTTTTTTGTATTTTCAAATTTGTCAAAATTAAAACTAATTAGTGAATTAAGATAATAATTAGCCTTAATTAAGATAGATTAACCCCAATTAGAGCCAATTAACCCCGATTAGGGTCGATTATTGATTTCTAGCTCAAAAATAGCCTATATTAAGGTTAATTAGCAACTAATGAATGGAAATTAGCCCCGATTAGGGCTAATTAAGAACTTTTGCCCCTATAATTAACCTTTGTTAAGGTTAAAAGGCAAGAAACAATTACAAAGAAGCCCTGATGAGGGTCGATTAGGGCTGTCAAACGGATAATTCGGATACGGATCTGCCTATATCCGTATCCGGATCCGAATTCAAAAATTCATATCCGTATCCGAATCCTGGAATTTTTACAGAATAATATCCGAATCCGGATCCGACAGATATTGTCCGGATATCCGGAACAATATCTGGATCCAAATCCGATTTCCAATCAGATTTTTTATTTTTATATTAAAAATTCATAAAATTTGTAAAATAAATAGTAAAAATTAAAATTAATTGTTTTAAAAATTGAGTTAAGAGTTAAAAGTATTTAAACCTACTTTAACTTTTTGAAAGATTAATTTTTAAATATCTTTTCAATATAATTATTTTATATTTAAAATAAACTCAAATAATATTTATATATATGTCTATAATATTTTTACAGTTATATAAAATTTGTATAAATATATTATTTAATGAATATATATATATATATATATATATTCTTTAAATAATATACAGACAGACAACCACTATAAATTTAATAGAATAAATTTTAAATTAATATAATACATATTTATTCGGATTCAGATATTATCGGATACGAATATGCCTATATCTGTATCCGTATCCGCAACTCTCTGATTCGAATACGGATAATATCTGCTTGGTCTCTGATACGTATAATATCCGTTTTATTATGGATACGAATGCAGATATTTCGGACGGATATCGGATTTTTTGAATTTTTTTGACAGCCCTAGGGTCGATTATCACAAAACAACGCTTGATTAGCCCAAGTAAAGGCTCGAAGCGTTATATTACAGATCTAAAGTCACTGTGAATGTGTAGGTCGTTCCACACTACGCAACATGACCGAACCCAAGAAGGAACGAAACAGATCTAAGTCAAGTAATGACCAAAATACCTTCCATTATAACTTCCACGAAAACCCGAGAGGTTTTCTTGAAAGTTGGGGGGCAAATGATATGGGCAAAAAATAATCCTTAAGACATAATTAATGATATATTAATTATGTAGGGATAAAAGCGCCCGAGGCCTAGACACGAACACGGGTAACCACTGTGCATATCCAAGGCCCATTCACGTCCACGACCAAAGGCCCGTCAAGGCCACGCGGACTTCACGTCCAAACACATTATCAGGCCCATTCGAGGAAGGATCTAGATCCACCGCATCAGAGAGTCCTTATTACCATATACGAAGGTCTCAGACTTACCTTCCCTGGAGGAGACTTGTCCACCAAGTCTTCGAATTCCTATCAAACCCTAGGCTCAACGCCTATATAAGGGGCCTGACCCCATCTCAGAACTACGTCTTGGCTTGATTCTCTACAATACAGAGATACGTAGGCACCTCGTAAGGACCATGCAGTCTCGAACATGAGTGCAGCCATTAAAGCTCTACGCTTTCAAATCCTAGCATTAATTGCAATCACAACCACAAATCTTGTTCCACAACAATATCAAATCTCAATATTTCTTTTTCAATCTTTTTGCTTTGGTGTAAAGATATATTCCATAACATATTTAATTTTTCTTTTAGGATAATAAAGGAATATCTCTTTATATTTATATTTAAAATATAAATATATTTGAAAGTAATTTTGCTAGTTTTGACTTTTTGACTTTTGAATGAATTAATTAAATTCATGTCCAATTAGAGATGATATACGTATATTTAATTTCCATGTTTAAATTGTGCAAATACCAAAATAAATAATATATTGAAGATATCCTTTTAGACCGTAAATAAAATTTAGTGTTTATCGTACACACGTAGAAGTATTTGCTCATAATCGAACTTTGACCCCTCTTTACCAGCCAAGCACGAAACAGGAAAGATGGTGTGATTTCAGTGATAAATAACTTAAAACAAAAATCAATAATTTTAGCGCATATCTTATAATTTATAAGTAATTTATTAGTTAAAAATATATATTTCCAATTTATAAATAATTAATATTAGCTTATAACCCATACGATACATGATTTATTTTAAATAATTATTTCTTTAATTATATTTTAATACTTTAGTAATTGTATATTTTAGAAAAATAAGAAAATCTTTAATTTTTCTATAAAATAAGTATTTATAATAATTAGTCAAGGTAAAATATATAAATAACTTTTTAACATTATTAAAACATATTATAAAATGGATAAACATGAAACTTGCTAGAGACAATAAATACATGTGTAGACTGACTGAATTAAATAATTCTGTAGAATAAATTTTTAAAAATAAATAGGCCACTAAAATAGGTTTAATATAAATAGGTCTGTAATCCGGATCAAATACTGATCAATATATTCGATCGACTGATCGAAATTTTATAAAGTTAAATTCTAAAATTTACAAACTTTATAAATAAATTTAAATAGTTAGATAACTCTCACAAATAAACAAATAAATTTAAAGGTGGATAAGTTAATAAGTTAATAAAAACTCAAATTCAAGTTTCATTGATTTCTGTTTTTACTCGAGTAAATGTATGAAAATTTAGGGTTGAGGAAGACAACCCAAATCGATAATTTACTAGGGACTATTAATTCAATCTGTTTTTGATCAATTGTATCTATCTTCAGTTAATGTATATATGTACATATTATGAATTGATTTAGTAAAATTTGTATATGTGTTTTAGTTAGAATAAGATTGTAAAAATATTTAGACACGTAGTAATAGTTTTAAATAATAAGATTCTTTCAAAATGTATTTAAAATAATTAAACCTTAAGTATGTGTTTATATTCTCTTTTGGACACAAATAATAAAAACTAAGTAATAAAATTTGAATACTTTACCGGCCGACTGACTATTGTATGGGCCCAAATAATAAATATCTAATTAATAAAATCATAAAATAGTTATATGTGTTTTCATTAGAATAGGTCTTAAAAATATTTAGGTTTGTACATGTTTTAATTATAATAGGCTTGTAAAACTAATTAGGTCGGTAACAATAAATTTTAAATAATATGATGTTAGGTCCATTGGTAAAATACAGAGGGGGGTGAATGTATTTGTGTTTGTTTTTCAAAAATATTTGCAGCGGAAAGTAAAAATCAAACAAACACAAACGAGATCCGGGGTTAAATTCTTATATTAAGAAATAACCACGAAGGTTTGCTTACAATCACCAAATAAAACTA
>PHNY01152480.1:0-16894 GCA_003724115.2 Anethum foeniculum
GATTTTAAAAATAGTTGAACCAAAACCGCGAACCACGTTTCGGTTTCGGTTTGGTTCGGTTCAAAATCGGATTGGTTTATGCGGATTATGCGGTTTAACCCGAACCGTGATCACCCCTAAAAGAAATAATCTTCTTAAGAAAAAGTTCACAAGGGACTGCACCAATACAAACCCCTTACCTTTGGGCCTGGTTCTGAGTAGACCTGACAATTGGAAAAACCGAATTGGTTCTGGATCAGATCAATTTCAGATTGGATTCATTTTCGGATTATGATATATTTGAAGACTGTTCGGATTGGATCGAATGTGATTCGGTTCAAATCTGATTCAGATTAAGATCGGATGAAATGTGGATTAAGATCGAACATAATTCTGTTCGTATTTAATTCGATTCAGATATTTTCGGATCATAACTTATTCATTTTTTTCAATTTGTGAGATTTTAATAAATATCTTTTTATTAAATGTAGTATTTTTGATATAATGTACTTTTTCAAAAAATGATTATGATTAAATGATTATGTTATCACAAACATAAAATTATTTTTAGTATGAATTTTGCTTATAAATGAGGAGTATTCTTAGCCGTTAATGTATATGAACAATTGTGATGCTACTAGTTTCAGAAATAGTATAATTTGTATTGTTTGAGATGTCATTGTAATACTTTTTAAATCAAAGAATTAAGATATTTTATGCGTTAAGCGATCTGAAAACAAAACGAATATTTTTTAGCTTGTGTTTTGTTTCACAATCAGATTATAGTTGACCGTTTGGTGGTTTGTCCCGGCTGGGTTCCAATGTTTTAATGAATCTTTCGCTTGTTCATAAAAAAAAATGTATATGGACAATAAGTCATGACTCGTTAAACTATAATAACTAAACCAAACTCAATTTTATCATTTTTCTAATTCGGATATATATCGTATCGCATATTTCAGGTTATATTCGGTTCGGAAATATATTATTTGCTTTTGACCGATTCCAAGTTATAATCGGATCTAGTATTTCGGATCATTTTGAGGTAAATTTTTTGTTCGGGTAATTTTTAAATCGATTTAAATATGTTTTCGGATCATTATCAGATTGTATGATTCGTATCCTTTTTCGGTTCCATGAATTTCTATTCAGTTGTTCGGATCCCGATCCTGACCCCAGGTCTAGTTCTGAGTACATTCAACATGTTTGAAATTACATATCAAGACATACCTGAAAAATTTGTACTCTAGGATAATAATGTTTAATTTTTACAAGCAGAAGACCAATTCTTAGTTTTATAAGGCAATAATTAAAATAATACATTGACTAAAGGGTGCTACTACTTATCAACCAGTAGACTTGGTATTTATTTTGTTATAAAAAATCAATGCATGTTTGGAGTAATTATATTATTTATGTTATGCAATTGTATCTTAGTTGTTTGATTCTGTCAATCAGCAGAGTTGGTAGCAACTAGCAACACAGTCTTGCACTCTAACTATTTGTTAAATCAAAGTCAATGATTATTATCCTAAATGATATATGTATGTAGACTACAACTTAAACCGTAAGGTTATGAACTCTTGTGTCGTTTTTAGGCTTGTTTTGCAGCTTTTTGTACTCTGTTTTTCGGTTTATAAATGGATGAAAGAAGTCTGCTGTTAGTTTCTGTTATTAACATTTCGATATTAATCGTAGCAGCCCAGCAGATAAACCAGGACTGTAAGTGCATGTATCATTACAAATTGCAACACCTGAGTTTTTATTGCTTTGAAGTTGAACTCTCTGAGATAGTGGCTGTGTTATAGTCGTAGCTTTCCGTCTCATAATTTATAGTACAGTGGTAAAGTTTATCAGATAGATATACCTTTAAGTCATGCAGAATTGAAGTCATTTTCTCTGTTGCAAAAAAGGAGAAACATGTGAACTTTTTGGATGCTATGTTGATAATTAAGTATCTAATAATTGTTCCTCATGCACCTCATGTTACTCTCTACTTATGCATGACATAACTTAGTAAGGCACTAATATTAGAAATGTCAGATGATGTTCTTAGGTCCCTCAAGGATGTTTGGAAAAATCTACCACCAAGTTGGGATGGGACCAATCCATGTCAGGAAAATTGGGAAGGAGTTGGGTGCACTAATTCACGAGTGACCTCAATGTACAGCCTTCCTCGATCTCCTTACTTTTGTTTCTCTTCAATCAAGTTTCTTGAGTTTCAATGTTCAAACTTACAATATCGTTTGACCTGATCCATTTTTCCAGAACATTAGCAAGTATGAATTTGACTGGGACGCTGTCCGGTGATATTCCTGTCTTGTCTGAGTTGTTGTATCTGTATGTCTTCTTTGCCTCTTCCTTGGTTAATCTAACATGAATCTAGTACTAACATTTTATTTATCAATCAGTTGTCACTTTTATCACTGGCAACTTGGTTGTTTAGTAACTAAAATAGAGCAGATGCAATAACATAGTCTACAGGATATAGTCGATGTTTATGGAAAATGATAGGACTTTTTTTGCGCCAAGCAATATATGTGTCTAACTCTGACAAATCACTAATCTTTGAGGAAATCAGATGCACCTTACTCCCTCTGTTTTTTTCTTTTTTTGGTTTTAATGGGATTTCCAGTTAACATGGTTTCAGATAAAGGTCATTAGCGCATTGCAGGAGAAGTTGAATACAACATATAAAAGCGCAAGACTTAAATCTGACATATATGATAATATGTAATATTGCAGATACTACTAACAAAGTATGAAATGTCTAACCTGATAGTTTCTGAATGCTGTTGAAAATTATGCGTGAGTATAGGTTTCTCTTTGTAGGGATCTCTCTTACAACAAAGGTTTGACTGGACCACTTCTCCCGTCAATTGGAAATTTCAAGAAGTTAACAAACTTGTGAGTTACAGGTTTATTGGTTGACTAGTTATCAACTCTGTTAATGCTACTGCATTGCGAGATGCTTACCTCAACCTGTATTCAGGATCCTGGTAGGTTGCAGCTTTAGTGGTATTATTCCGGACACGATTGGATCCCTTCAGTACCTGCGAATACTGTAAGAAATTTAAACTAAATGTAATTATCATGCACTAAAACGTTTATGACTGAACAAAGTCATGCATTTTGCTTTTGACAATGTATTGATTCGATGGATAATTGAAAATATGATAACTTCTCTTTCTTAAATATATGTTTCATTGTTGAACATATAAGCCGACCTGCACCTAATTAAAAGTTTTCTGTATATGCCTATGATTGTCGTCTCATTCTGTCACTACAGGTCTTTAAATTCCAACTCGTTCAGTGGACAAATACCCCCTTCAATTGGAAATTTGTCAAATTTGTATTGGTTAGATCTGTCAGATAATAGGCTTCTTGGGAACATACCAGTCTCAACTAGGACAACGCCAGGTCTTGACATGCTTGTCAACACAAAGCACTTGTATGTGCCATCTCTTTATATTCTTTTGTCGTCCCTATTTATATTTTAAAATAATTCCTAAGAAGAAATATATGTGCATTATTTGCAGTCATTTTGGAAAGAATCAGCTCTCAGGAGATATCCCTTCCAAGCTTTTCAGCTCAAGAATGACCCTTCTTCATGTGTATGTTCTAAAAAATTGAATAAGTAATCTGATTATGATACGATGTTCTGTTTCTTGCATAACCGAAAGTGATGTTGTTTCAACATGTTCACACAGTTCGTCTAATTATTGTACTGTCTAAATTTTAACAGATTGTTTGAAAACAATCAGCTCACTGGTGAAATTCCTTCTACTATAGGGCTTGTGCAAAGTTTGGAGGTCTTGTGAGTATATCTATCATGAACTCAAATTGTAGTGATAATAACGTTTTGCGAGAATTGAATCCTTACAGAGGTTTTATCATGTGTTGTCATTAACAGACGCCTGGACAGAAATTTGTTCAGTGGATCTGTTCCGCCAAACCTGAATAACCTCACCCATGTCAATGAGCTGTAAGTAGATAGTTACCAAAAATTTGCCAACCTTAGTTTTGCTATATATGTTTTTAGGTTTTGCATTGACCTTATATATCTTCATCAAGAATATTTTTGAATTTTAATTTTGTACTCTTCAGTTTCTTGTCAAATAACAGATTATCTGGCCCATTGCCTAATCTTACTGGCATGAATTCCCTCTTCTATGTGTAAGTTGAACAAGCCTCACCAAGATACTAGCTTGAGATATGAAGGACTATAATCTTCTAATTATGTCTTAATTGCTAAAGTCATGTCTTCACTCTCCAAATTATATTTGCATTTGTCAATAAACTTATTCAATAGCATTATACATTCTTTTTTTTTTGTTGACCTGACAGGGATATGAGCAACAACACTTTCGATGTCTCTGATTTCCCTTTACAGTTCACAACCTTGCAATCCTTAACAACAATGTAAATCTCCCTTCACCCCTTCCCTTTCTTTACTACATGGTTTTGTTTACTGAACCTCGCAACATATAATGTTAAAAGGCTCGGGGATATATTATTACTCTGACCTACAGGGTTTCTGTGGTCTACATAGATGATTCCACTTTAAGTTGTCCATAGATAACATCATCTTCATGCAAATTTAAGTGTAGCTTGTTATGTTATCAAACCAATTTATATTTTTTAAATTAGCATTTGAAAATGCTACTTGATTCTTTATTTTCCTGGAAATTTAACAGTGAAAAAAACGTAGCATTATTAATTGACATTGCGTCTAGGATCTGACACATTGTTGTTATGACAGAGTGATGGAGAACACAAGTATGCAAGGACAAGTGCCACTGGCCCTCTTCAGTATTCCTCAGTTACAGACTGTGTAAGTATAAGTACTCTTTATATGATCATGTATTTTATACAATGGAAGCTCCTAGCCAACTCATTTAGTGTATATGCTACACATGAAATTACTGATAAAAATCTGCTCTTTGTTTTCTCTCTGTTCTTTGGTAACAGAATACTAAGAAACAACAATCTTAATGGAACCATTGACATTGGATCTAGCTTTAGCGACCAACTTCAACTTGTGGATTTGCAGAACAATAATATATCAGCCCCAGTGCAACGAGCTGGAGACAATTCTGAGATAATGTAGGCTATTTGATCCCTTTTTAGGAAAATTTTGTAAATTCTGCAAATCCTAGTTTAGCATTTTTAACATAAGAATTGTAATAACTAATCGTTGCAACTTGTGCTTGTCTTTTGTAGACTTATTGGAAACCCTTATTGTGAGAGTGGAGGGATAGGAAAATACTGCGTCCTACCTCAGCAGTCTAACTCTTCTTCATATTCAACAAAGACAAATAACTGTGTGCCTGCTCTGTGTAGTTCAGATCAAATATCCAGCCCTAACTGCATATGTGCATATCCATACCAGGGACACTTATATTTTAAAGCTCCTTCCTTCTCCAACTTAGAAGACCCGAGTATCTATACATCTCTCCAGTTGTCCTTGATGTCATTTTTCCAGTCCAGTCGACTCCCAGTGGATTCAGTTTCATTAAGTAATCCAACAAAAAATTTAGATGATTACCTGGTAATTAGCCTGGAAGTTTTTCCATTTGGTCAAGATCGTTTTAACCGCACAGGAATTTCTTCTATTGGGTTTGTGTTCAGCAACCAAACGTTTAAGCCTAACAAAACTGTTTATGGGACTTACTATTTCATTGGTGACAACTATGGACTGTTCTCCTCAGGTAACTTTTATTTTGACAAATGAAGTTGATCGTAGTATGTCGAATTCGGTATTTTAATTTCTAAAATATACGTGTTTGTGTTTGTTATGAACTCAACCAGATGTAATCGAGAGGACAAGCAAGTCATCCAGTACCGGCATTTTCATTGGAGCAGCAGCAGGTGGTTGTGTACTGGTGCTATTGTTACTTCTTGCAGGAATTTATGCTTTTCGTCAAAAGAAAAGAGCTAAAAGAGCTACTCAACTGAATGCTCCGTTTGGTATTGATCGTATTTGTTTCATTGTAGTATTTTCATTACTAAGTTTATGTCTGATCATCAAAAGCTTGCAGCATCTTGGGACTCTAACAGTAGCAACACTGGAGGTCCTCAATTAAAAGGAGCAAGATCTTTCTCATATGAAGATCTTAAGAAATGCACTAATAACTTCGCCGAGGTTAATGCTATTGGATCTGGTGGTTACGGAAAGGTTAGATTAAAAATTTAGTGCTTTAGTCCCTATCAAGTGCTGGTACAGTTATAAGTGTTTAGTTGAGACTAGCTTTGTGCCATCTCTCTTCCATAAAATTGGCATTTCAGGTAAATTAATTTTCAAATGGCGGTCATGCTGTTATCTAATTAAAGTGTCTCTGATATTTGTACCCAACTTTCCTGTAAAGAGTCGTGGCTGAATTGTATCTAAATTTTAGTCAAAAAACGATAACATTCAACAAGATTCCTGATACATGTGCACGATACTTATACAAGTATTATAAAGGAGCCAATGGAGTATCCAAGTTCTTTCTGAGTTGGGCCATTTTCCCTTTGATGGCAGACACTTGCAAGAGTATGCCCGCACCTGAAGTCTATAAAGGCTATCACAGTGGAATGTCGCTTTCATCACTATGCATATACATTGAGCTGTAACTAAATATATGCAACTTTATAGTGCTGTGAATTACTGAAACAGGTTGCAATAATTTGCAAGCTCCTCAAACTTATATGCATAAGTAATGAATGATTTGTAAAAGCAAAGGCTGTTGTTTTGAACCTTCTTCATTTTCTGAAGTTTATGAGTATAATACTGGTGCTTTTTCATTGACCTTGACGTGAAAAGATCCTTGGAACATGTTTTTTGCTATTAGAATTCTATCTTAGTCACGATGTTTGTAGGTATATAGAGGATCTCTTACCGGTGGGATGCTGGTTGCAATCAAAAGAGCGGATCAAGAATCTATGCAAGGCGGACACGAGTTCAAAACTGAGATTGAGCTTCTCTCTAGAGTTCATCACAAAAATGTAGTTAGCCTCATGGGTTTTTGTTTTGAGCAAGGTGAGCAGATGCTGGTGTATGAATATATTGCAAACGGAACTCTGAAAGAAAGCCTTTCAGGTACATGAGCTCATCAAATCATCTACTGTCCTTTCTTTTAATATTAGTGCCTCACATGCCTTCCATTAGGCTCATATCTTATACTGATTGATAAACCCTTACCAATAGGAAGCTAATTAGCCTTCTGTTATATGTTTTTCTTCAAGTTTAGTGCACAATATTTAAGTAGATAGAAAGAAAAATAGATGCATAGAGTTTGTTTTTAATTTTCACCAGCAAAAATAACAGAGATATCCACTTTAATGATGTGGAGATTAACTAACAGGTGGTGTTCTGCTGTGATAAGAAAGTACAAAATGAAATTCTGTAATTAGTTGCTGCATGATGACTTCCCTGATAGCAAGTAAGGCTGGTTGGTGCTTTCTTTTAGTTATATATAAGCTAAAGAAGTAGAATATTGATTAGAAAGCTACAAACAAATATTTTACGAGGATTAAGGAAATTATAAAGCTGCAGAAGAGATTGAGTTGTAACAGACAAAAACTTAATAATGTGAACCACACTTGCGAGCAACATCTCTAACGGATAAAATAATAGTGCTTCTTTATGCAATAAGTGTATAAACTGCTACAGTTTGTAAACAAAATTCATATCTATGCTCAAAGTGTTCATGCTTTAAATTAAGATGAATTTTATAAGGGATGCCTTGTTTCAAAGTTTAGTTAAATACTATGCGTATATTATGACTGACAACGAATAGGTACTAGATCCAGACAAGAAAGTCTTTAGTTAAATTGATACTGCCCAAGAAAATTTAGAATAAAGATCAGATTGGAGATGTCTTCTGTAGAATATTAAAATATTGAAATGCTTTTAAACTTTATATCCAGCGATAATACTATACATATTTCAGACACTTTAATTTTTGTAAGGAATTTTAAGCATCTTTTCGTGGAAGAGGTCTGTCTAATTTAAAGCAAGATAACATCAATGTGAATAATATCCAAGGAGCAGCATCTGGGTTCTTCACGGATGACACCAGACTTTAGTACACCTTGTTTAAGGTTGGGGATTGTAGGGATATCTGAGAACTGATACCTTAATTATCTATCTCAACTTTACAGGAAAGTCAGGGATCAGGTTGGATTGGAATAGACGACTTCGAATAGCTCTGGGAGCAGCCAAAGGCTTACAATATCTGCATGACCTAGCTAACCCTCCAATCATACATAGGGACATCAAATCAAATAATATATTGCTGGATGAACACTTAAACGCAAAAGTTGCTGATTTTGGCCTTTCCAAGCCAATGGCTAACCGGTCAAGAGGCCATGTCACAACTCAAGTCAAAGGGACAATGGTTAGTAAAGCTTCCCAAGTTCCTTGCTCTTTACCGCAATTGATGAGTAATTATTTAAATTTCGTTTTGTACAAATATTGACACTTGATTCAGTGATATTCTCTCCCTCTGTAAAATTTTTAATTTCTTGACTATTCTCATATTACTTCTTAGTTATTGGATTAAAAGGTGGATAAATTGCTATTGTAGGGCTATTTGGATCCTGAATATTACATGACCCAGAAGCTGACCGAGAAGAGTGATGTGTATAGCTTTGGAGTTGTAATGCTGGAGCTGATTACTGCTAGGAGGCCAATAGAGAATGGAAAATATATCGTAAGAGAGGTAAAGCTGGCAATGGATAAAACAAAAAGTTTGTATAATCTACAGGGAATTCTTGACCCAGCGTTTGATCTGATCACAACACTGAAAGGTTTGGAGAAGTTTGTTGATTTGGCAATGAGTTGTGTTGATGAAACTGGAGATCAGAGGCCACCCATGAGTGAGGTAGTGAAAGAGATTGAGAATATCATGTCATTAGCTGGTTTTAACCCCAAAGCTGATCTGGCATCATCTTCATCAGGATATGATGGATTGAGTAGGGGCTATGAGCATCCTTACAGCGACAAAAGCCTTTCTATATTTAGTAGGACACAAAAATATTAGCCCCCAGTAGTCGAACCCTAGTAAGATTGACATCTTACAGTTGGAAGCATCAATATCAAATAGGTGCCTGTACATAGTTTGTGGATTTTCTCAAATTGCATTACAACTACAAATTTCAGCTCCCTGAATCTTGTCATTAACAATCAAACCTTATCATTTCTTATTAGTGTATGTTGTCTCGCTTATGCGTGTCTTTGATTTATTCTCTCTCTTTGACTAGGAAAGAGGCTGTTTTTGATTCATTTTTTCTTTTTAATGTATATTAAGATTATTTTACTATGTAAGAAATAACAGAGGAAGGAAGATCGACTACTTTTACGTTAACATGCAAAAATACTATATCGTAAATTCTACAAACCTGTTTTATTATCCTACAGTTTGTTTTAGGTCGAGATTTGAACTTTATACATGTGTATTTTGACACTGGGTGTAAATGTCTACAAGATTTTATGGTAACAGAAATTCAGCTAACTAAGAAGTTGATCTGTATACGGTGACAGATCACAGAAAATTGGTTAATGTATGACTGATGAAGAGATTAATTTGTCCTCTGCTTTCCTTTCATGCATGAATCTGTACTTTTAAAATTCCCATTCTTATATGGATCATTCTCTTGCATTATATCTGTCAGTAACATAATCATTTTCACTGCTGTCTGCATCAACAGCCTACATATATCATGCAATATGAACTCAAGCATGATCACTTGCTTAATGCATGCATCCAGCGCACATTCAAGCATTGTGTTTCCAAAGAAAGGAAGCGTCTGGAACACACTGACATATCTGGATCGGGATGCAATGAAGTCAGGGATGACCATACAGATTGAAATTGTTAAGAGCAATACTGTGCTACTAAACTCTTCTGTTTTTACAACAAGGCTTCAGGCTTCTACCGATATCTAATTGATCACGATTTTATTGAGATTCGGCTGGAAGCTGCGTAAATCTTTACTTAATGAGATGCATTTTTGATCTCAGTTTATGGTCAATGCTCTACATGAATTTTGCTTGTTTACTAAATTTAGGTATTTCCTTATTGCTCAATTACATAAATTGAAAGGGTAAAATATGTTTTACTACGGTTATAATCAGAATAATTTTGTAGATTTTACTTTGTTCTATCCTCGGCTTGACCAGACCAAAGTGTCATGCATGTCCCTTATTTACACTAATGCTAATTGAGTTAGTCTATAGTGCAATTGTATGCTTATTGATGCATTTTGTCGTTTAAAAGTTATTCCGTTTAATCTGTTATGAGCTGGCATTGCAACGTTTAATACTGTTTTACAGCATGATATGATGGTCAAAACCATACTGTTCCCATACATAGTGAAGCATGAATGTTATGGGAATCTATGTTCGGATAAGTAATGAAACCAAGCCACGTAACAATGGAGTAAACAGAGTCATATGCACCATTGAATTATGTGGTTGTTCTGATTTATTTCAACCGCTACAAGTGTCAAATGTATTTCATAATGCTTCTGAGACATAGCCGGTTGGAAGTTCTGAGCTTAGTGCAAAATTTTAACTTGAATGGTTGAGAGAGTTAATGTTTAATTGTCTTTGTCAATATATGTAATATATGTCCGCGTGTCATTTAGGCGTTAGCATCTCCAATGAGGGGTGTCATGAAAATTAGCAACATTGCCAAATCATCAAAAAATTAATATATTATTCTCTCATTTTTCAGTACTCCTATTATTTTTGACACCTTACCGAAATTTGATTCAGTGATTGCACTTGTCAATACCTTAATACAAGTATAATTAAAAATAGATATATTGGTATATGGCTAGCCATAGTGATCATAATACATATTTCTCGGTTACAAAAGATTTTAAAAGTAAACAACTTTAATGACACTTCTATCATTCTATCATTCTACTCGAGAGCCAGCAAAAATGTCCGGCCACATCATGTCACGTGGCACTTTGTCATTTTTTTAGCACGTTACGGAAAATGCTTCTTTTTCAAAAAAATTGAATTATTGAAAAATCCTAAGAAAATATTAAACAGCTTGGGCCTTAATTTTAAAAGCCCAGCCCACCGGTCCATGGACAATCCCTAGCAAGTCCTTACCATCGCTGTCTCTCCCCTTATAAATACAATGTCTTCTTTCTACCCCTCCTTGTCTCCTTATGAGCATACAACACTCCTGCAACATATAACAATCACATCTAAACCCTAAAGCCCTGAACAAAAATGGTGGACAATGTTGAGCATACGACAACGTTTAATGATCTTCCTGAAGCAGCAACACGCAAGATCTTCACAAGACTCCCAGTCAAAACCCTGATCAGGTCAACCTCAGTCTGCAAGAAATGGTACTCTAATATAACTCACCCCACTTTCATTTCAGCTCATATTCAACACTCACTCTCAAATAACAATAATAATGCTGTGCTTGTAGTCCCTATGGACTTACAATCTTGTAAGTACAGTACTTTAATCTCAGCTCATACTGGTGATGTCTTGAAAAAATATAAGGTCCCTTTTGAAACCAAGAATGGTACATTGAATTTATGTGGTTCTTTTAATGGGATTCTTTGTTTGAATGAGATTGATTACGGAAAGGTTTCGGGGTCTCATATTGTTGAGGATTATCAAGAATTGTATCTTTGGAATCCTAGTGTTGGCAAGTTTAGGACCCTTTTTTCGTCTTGTTTTAAGAATCGGGGGGAATGTAGTTATGCGTTAGGGTTGGGGGTTTGTGAGGATATGTTTGATTTGAGGCTTGTTAGGGTTGTGTATCCCGAGGGTTTTTTGAGTGGGAAGGTGGGGGCTAAGGTTGAGGTTTTTAGTTTGAAGAGGAATAGTTGGAGGAGGATTAAAGACTCTGTTGTGCCTAGGGTGGTTTATCATTGTGGGGTAACCGTTAGTAATAATATGACGTACTGGTTGGATACACAACGATCTATAACGTTTTATGATGATGGGTGGATTGTGTGGTTTGATTTTGATAGGGAGGTGTTTGGGGAGGTTAAAATGCCAAGTGATGTTCGTAATTGTGTTGGATTAATGGCAAATTTTAAACTTATGGTTTTTGAGGGTAAGCTTGCTGTTTGTGTTACTAGTGATTCAAAACAAAGTAATGGAAAGCACTTCCAGCCTTGTTGTATATGGCTCATGAGCCATGAAGATGGTAAGGTCTCCTGGGATTTGCGTTTTAAAGTTATGCTCAAGGAACACGCGAGGCCTTTGAGTCTTTCAAGGAGGGGAGCACTTTTGATGGTGGCACCAACAGGTTTTGATGAAGGCCTAGTTTCAACTAATCTCCTGAGTGAAGATCTTCGACAAAGTAAGCCACTGGTTACTGAGCCTGGCTCTGTGGACGCTACTTTCTTAGAGAGTTTGTTCATGCTTGAGGATCGTGATAAACTTTGGAAATCTGCATAATGAGCTGTTTCTTCTTTTGAGTCTCCTGGAAGTCAGGTATCAACTATATCTACTGATTGTAGCTGTTTCATATAGATCGTGTTTCATGCTATGCACATTACTTAATTATAATATCTTCTTTTACGTCTAAGTAATGATTGAAGATTTTGGCACACGTGCACACATTATTTCTGCTATTTGTGAATCTAGCTCAGTTATTTTACATATATTGTGATGTGTAATCTCCTCGCATATATTGTGATGTATAATCTCCTCGCTCTGTCTTTTTATCTTTTGAATTCGTGATACATTCTGAATTGATTTATCAGAATTCAAAACAATTCCTACATGAAGCGAACTTTCTTATAATAAAGTTCCTTGCTAATCTGCTTCTTTGCTTGTTCTGTCCTTCTCTGTCAATGATGAGGTGTTCTGCTTTGAGTGTTGAATATTAATTTAGTATCAGATATATTTACTGATCTTAATTGTTGCTTGGTATATATCCTCTATAGGGTTCTTACTTGGACAAGTTTGGTATGTAGTGATGTATGTTATACATCTGTGATGGTCAGTGTGTCTCAGGGACTCGATCCCTTTGGAAATCGTATCTGAGGTTCATACATTATTTCTTCTATTTTCTGCTATTTGTGAATCTAGCTCAGCTATTTACATATATTGTGATGTATAATCTCTTCAGTCTGTCTTTTTATCTTTTGAAGTCGTGATACATAGTGAATTGATGTTATTAAGTATTCTTCTTGATTAAATTAGAACAATTTCTACACCTGGCAAATTTTCTTTTCATAAAGTTCCTTGCTAATATCTTCTTTGCTAGTTGTGTCATTCTCTGTCAACCATGAGGTGTTTCAACTTGTCTGTTAAAATTCACAACTGTCTAGGAAAAATGCATAAATTACTCCAAGGGAGCTTGAGATCATATATTTGATGTGTGTGTTGGGGTGGGAAGGGAGGGGGGGAGTTTAGTGAGGGAGCTTAGTGTAGACATAGTCTTGTTCCCTGAAGGAAAAGCACTATCGAGGCATTCAATGTCACCCTAGCATCGATACTTTTGAGTGTTGAACTTTAACTTGGTAGTAGTCTATATTTAGTGATTGTTATAGTTGTTTACTATATATGCTGTATATTTAGTCTTGTTCCTTGAAGGAAATGCACTGTCGAGTATCCAGGCATGCAGCGATACTTTTGAATGTTGTAATTTAACTTGGTATCAGTCTATATTTAGTGATTGGTATAGTTGTTTTGTATATATCCTCAATGCTTAGTATTGTTCCTTGAAGGAAATGTACTGTCGAGTATCTAGGCATGCAAAGTCACCTTAGCGTCTATACTTTTGAGTGTTGAATGTTAAGTTGGTATCTGTTTGTATTTAGCAATTGTAATTGTTGCTAGGTATATATCCTCTAAATTTTTCTTACTTGGACAAGTTTGGTATGTAGTGATGTATGTTATACATATGTGGTGGCCCGGGTCCCAGTGACTTCGATCCCGTCGAAAATCTTATCTGAGGTTCACATGAATATTTCGACTTCGTATAGTTATATTACATATTGATTGTTGACTATAGATGCTGAATTGTGGTTATATGTGATTTGATACTAAGTTGTGGTTATTAAGTATTTGCAAAAGGCAGGAGATAGTTCTCAAGACGCTGATAGTTCTGGAATCTAATGCTGCCAAAATTGACATATTTGAAAGTAATTTGATACAGCCATATATGTTCGTATGTGAGAATAGGCCAATACATTTACTCGGTAAGGAAGTTCACTCATAAGCTTTAGAAAAGTCAGGGGTGTAACAGACAGCTCCTTGCCTATTTTACCACATTCTGGTTTTCTACCTCTATTCCCTGCATAACTACCGAGTATTTTACTAATTCAGTTGTAGTGTATGTTGAAGGTTTCTAGACCAAGTGTTTGCTACTGCAGCCAACATGTTATAAAGTTACACTCATACACCTTACAAGCATTTATAATTGTATGTGCATGAACACTATCTTGTTTATTACTGTAACAATACTCACCCAAGGACTTACATTTTCTGTCTAAAAATCCATTTGCAGGTGTAGTTGACTAGTTGCTGATTTCGCTCTGGGAACTAAGACAACTGTAGCAGTGCACCATATATGGAATAGTTTATATGGTAGTATGTTTAGACTTTGAATGATGTAATTTGTTACTATCAGCTCTTCCCAACTTTAGAAAGTACTTAGGTCAATCAGTGCTGCTGTGCTTATCTTACTTTCTTCTACTGCTTAATATCATATGCACAATCATTGTCATTTTGTGTTCTTTAGATAGTTAAATTCTCTCTTTAATTTTCTTAGATTAGCTAAGAATTTCTTTGGGCAGTGAGTTGCGGCTATTATCTTCTTAATTTACTTACTGTGTAGCTGCCCGTCAGATAACTTAAAGGGTGCATGAAATTCCTTCATAAATCACAAGACTCTTCTTGCATAAATTACCCATTAGAGCTGGTGTACAAGTAGAAGTGTAAAACTAAAAGAGCAGGAGTAAAATGTTCTATAATTCATTACTTCTTTGTGCTCGTCTCACGAAATATAACTAAACAAGATAAAATTGAAAACTAGGGATGAGGGGGGGCTGCAGGGAGCATGAACTTTGTAACTCTTACTTGTATTCTGCATTATCTTGTAAACGATGTCTCTGTGAAGTCTTCACATGAAAAGTAAAGCCAGTGAGACTTGTAGCCAATTAAATAAGATAAAATGTTCCTGAGAAAGCTATCATCAACTTGGTTTTCATATTGAGCTAAAGTTTTCCCATTGCTTCAAAACTGTCTTCTAGCATTGCTGGGATCCACATCATAAAAGTGGTATAACTATATGTCCATAGCTGCTCTTGTGTTCCATGATCAATACAAGTTCACAAAGGGGACGACTCTCATTGTCATCCCCTAAACGTGTGAATCCCTGATTATATCAGTCATCAGAGCCGTATAGAGTTGGCTCGTAAAGGGTTTTACAAGCGTCTATGCCTTTAAAACTTAGAAACACTTCATAAGCACATCTAGATTTTGAAGGTGCATAATGCACTTAGGTCTCTCCTGGAAGCCATAGGACAAAGCTAAAACAACGAAAGTACTAAATCAAATAATAGTCATACTAAATAACATCATAATATATCACCTTGCATTTAAGCAAATACCACAAAAACTAAATCAGACAATCATAGTACCAAATAACATCATGATCACCTAGCAATCGAGCAAATACCTCCACAGATGTCACCATTGAACACCAAAGTCAGTAGTAAAGTAAAGTTAATAAAGTTAGTAGTAGAGTAGTAATAAATTTATATCCAAGCCCACTATTGAAGCCCACCAAAGAAGCCCATTAAAATCCCTACCCGTGTGTTAGGTCCATTGGTCAAATACAGAGGGGGTGAATGTATTTGTGTTTGTTTTTCAAAAATACTTGCAGAGGAAAATAAAAATAAACAAACACAAACAAGATCCGGGGTTAAATTCTTATATTAAGAAATAACCACGAAGGTTTGCTTACAATCACCAAATAAAATTATTTGGTGTGACAAAAGAAACAAACACACTATAATAAATATCCTATGTAGATCTAGTGTTTGCTCTATCGCTCTAAATTAAATAACCCTTATAATGGTGAGGTATTTAATTGAGCGTTACAATATGTAAGACTTTATGGCGTATCTCACAATAATTAAATATACTCGATCTTCAAGAAATAAATCTCTTTAATCGAGAATATTAATTATTGCGCTACACTTGCCAAAAGAGCAAAGTCTACATACGTATTAGGGATAAAAATCCGCTAGGAGAAATACAAGATGAAGAAGAATTAAATATATAAAGTGTGTAGCTTGTAGGTCTGAAAATTTAATCTTCTTCTCTTGCTTCTTTAATGGAGTTGGTGTCTTGAATTTTGAGCCCTCTATTTGTATGTATATGTATGTATTTTTCCAAGGCGGCTGCTTTCAATCACTCAATCACTTCTCTCTTATCTGCACTGAAACCCTGGTTTATATAATGATTGCACAGCTGATTTCACTCAGTAATACTATCCACAGGCTCCTAATACATTCGGTAATACTGTGGCTTGAACTAATAGTACTATCCATTGAACTACTAAGACAATCGGTAATACTACCATTGTCTCAGCAATACAATCGGTAATACTACTGATTGTCTCAGTAGTACTATCGGCAGTACTATCCATTTAACTTGATAATACTATCGGTAGTACTAGAGATAGTATTACCAGCTCAAAAGATAGTATTTCTCTTATAAAATCAAAAAAGAATAGTATTTTTGAGCGGTTTCTTCTCCTATAGCGAACTAATTAATTCTAAAACTTTATAATTAATTAACTAATCAACTAACTTATTAAATAAATTAATTCTTGATGAAATTAATTTATTTATATAAGTCAAACAATTGATTTAATTAATTAAAAGAATTAAAATTAAATTCTTTTAATCCCTTTATCCAAATAGAGCA
>PHNY01152502.1:5655-21864 GCA_003724115.2 Anethum foeniculum
GTGAATAATTAAAAAATCCAAATACAAACCTCGATCTATATCGTGCTATCAATTCTACATCATATTTTAGATTCATTTTTAGAGTAAGTCCGACCCGACCCGATTTGTAAAAAACCCGATCCGATCCATTTTTAAAAAACCCGGGCTTTTTAAAGCCCGGCCCAATGGGCAATCAACTTACTTCAACTATTGTATTCGGATCGGACCCGTTTAATGCTGAATCCGCCCATTCTATTAATCTCCATGCCGCCTAATTTTATACATACAATTAACAAACACAAACATGTTCAGTTCATACCTTTTCACAAAAATTTACATATCTGCTCTCAAATCACAAGCTTTGCTTACATCCACAACTCTGATTTGCTGTCCCAACAAACACTGTATGTATCACTACTCTAATCTCACTTTCATTTATTTTTTTTTTTACTCTACTTATAAACTGCAAACCCTAATTATCAAGAATCCACAACACCCCCCTTTTAGTATAATGAAATTACTACATTATGTTTGTAAATGTACTTGGAAAACATTAATAATCAACAAACCCCAGATACCCATTTCAAGATTTAGTATAATTCTTCGAAAATATTGCACTAAAACCCGAAAAGGTCCTACTAGTTCAGATTTTACTAGCACATTTTTGAAGAGCAAATGTGGGTTATCTGGTAAAGCACTTGTCCGTGCTTCGAATATAGTTAGTTTTGAATCGACTGATAGAAGACCCTTTAATGTTCTTGAACTTTTTCGGACATTTGGATTTTCTCAAAAACATGTTACAGCGATTATATCTAGGCACCCGAGATTGCTTGGGTATAGTTCTGAAAAGACTCTAAAGCCGAAGCTTGATTACTTGCTTAATATGTGTGATAATTGTGAAACGGGTGTTCATGAAATTGTCTGTGCTTGCCCTGGTATGCTGCAAAGGAGTTTAGAGAATTACCTTGTTCCGACGTTTGATTCGTTAGCTAGTGTGTTTGGTGACTACCAGAATGTGGTGACTGCTGTAAAACGCTGCACGTTTCTACATGGAGGTGGGAATTCGAATTTGTTACCCAATTTGAAGTTGTTACAAACACTAGGTGTGCCCCCTAATAGGATTTTGGGATTGGTTGCTGGACATGGCATACCAGCATTTAGGTGCCCTGGAAGATTTAGGAATGCTGTGTTGAAGGCCAAGGAGATGCATTTTGATCTCGAGTCTTCATCGTTTGTACAAGCTGTGACTGCTTTGATGATGTGCGATAATGAGTTGATGCACGGAACTAAATCTGAGATGTATAGAAGCTTTGGGTTCCGTGATGATGAAATTATTTACATGTTTAAGAAACAACCCGTTTGTTTCATAGCTTCTGCTGATAGAACTAGGAGGATATTGGAGTTCTTATTGAATAGATTGTGTTGGAGCCCGTCACAGATTGCAATTTCACCAAATGTGTTGCTATACAGCTTCGAGAACAGGATGATTCCTCGGTGCTCGGTTCTGCAAGTTTTGGAGTCCACAAACGTAATTAGTAAAAGGTCGCTTTTATCGGTCTTGGTGATGACTGAGAGGGAGTTTCAGAACGATTTTGTGTTGAAACATCAGGACAAAGTCCCCGAGGTTGTGGATGCATATCAAGGTAAAATTATGTTTGACGTTTACAACTTTTACTCTGTAGAAGAAAAAAAATGAGAATGCAGTAATGCAACATTGTAATGTTTGAGGAACGTTACAACTATTTGTCCCTATCACTTATTGTCTGCCATTTGCAAATTACATCTTTATTCATCTTTACACAATTCAGCCACAGTAGTATTTAATTTATTTATAAAGTTAGCTAGAAATCGACTAGTGTATTTAAAAATTAAAACTGAATCGTCTTTTTTTTTAATGTGATAGCAGCTACTGCTAGAAAACATAATATTTCATCACTCTTACAATTACATGATTGGGTGAATGAATAAATGAATAACAATATCGATCACGATCAAGTTGCTAATCTTCTGTACTTGGACAGAAGTGCTATTCAGCTAACATTTGTTATAAAACATGCTGCTTTGGTCAAACTTTGTACACAGTTTACAGTTATATTAATATAAATGTGGTCACAAATGTTTGCTATAGATCTGTACTCTAGTAGATAAGAAATGTAGACATAAATGTTTGGTAGAGATCTATGCTTTAGTACAACTGTAATAAGTATTCAGGTTTGGTTGAGATAGCAAAATCAAACCTCTCTTTCAGAGCACTACCTTGACAATTGAATTCTCTACTGAAATCAAATCTAGTTATAACCACTTTCTCTGTGATGGTCTAATTTGGGAATTCGATAATTGATCTTTGTACCGATAGTGTACAGTCATAGCTTATTTAGAGGCAAAGAGATGAATTTTGATCTGTCATCTTTGTCATATATTGGATTTTGGTCTGTCATCTTTATCATTACTAATATTTAACATATATATAAGTTTTGGTTTCCCTGATGATGTGATCCTTTCCATGCTCAAGAAACGATCAATCAGACTTCTTTTTGATAAACTTTGTTGGATCCGATTGAGGATTGCGACTCCACTAACTGTTTTAGGCTATAGCTTAGGGAAGAGTAGGGTTTTACGGGCTCAGTCTGTAAGTTTGGTGTTCAGAAATAGCTAATTCTAACATAAGTACTGGTGAGGACAGAAAATGAAATTTTGACAAATATCATGATTGAAAATTAGCAAAAGGTTCCTAAAGTTGTTGATGCATAACAAGGAAACATGGTGTTTGATGTGTATAATTCTCATCAGTGTTGTGCAATTGAGGATGCAACCTTGGTGATGTTTAAAAATACTGTACTTCTGTGCTGTATGGAAATTCTTATCAATGATGAATTTTGGTTTATATTTACATTGATAATCTCATTTTACTTGCTTAATATATGTGCACAACTTCAGCAGCTTAGGTGCCCCAACTTTGGTATTTAAGTTTAGTGTTGTGTTTAATGTTTGAAGAGTATAGGGTTTAACTAAACCTTCGGTATTACCGGAGTAATTCCGATTTCAGAAAACTGTAACCATGATATCGACCGATTATTTACCATCAAAATCAATTCCAATTCCCAGTACCCAAACCTAAAGAGAAACCCTAAAGCAGTGGCATTTTCGCAATATTTTACTCATACATGGGCAAAATCTTCCTTATCAACTATAAAACAAGGATACCACATTTGGTCACAATCACAAAAACCAAAAAACACAAGCCTACACTTGTAAACCCAAAACAAAATGTCTATAGTAACAGAAGAAATCAAGGCAACTGCATCAGAAGTGTACTATGGGAACGAAATGTGCCAAGTAAAATCAAAGTTTCTACTTACAGAAATGGGCTTACCAAATGGTCTTCTACCACTAGAAGACATGGAAGAATGTGGGTATGTGAAAGAAACTGGCTTTGTGTGGCTCAAACAAAAGAAAAAGACTGATCACACTTTCAAAAATATCGGAAGACTCACTTCTTATGGTAATGAAGTCACTGCTATTATTGAGAAAGGCAAGATCAAGAAACTAACTGGTGTCAAGACTAAGGAACTCTTGTTGTGGGTTAAGCTTAGTGATATTTATGTCGATGATCCTCCTACGGGGAAGATCACGTTCAAGACTCCGACAGGGCTTTATCGGACCTTCCCCGTGTCTGCTTTCGAGACTGAGGGGGATAAAGAAGGCAATGGTGAGGTTAAGGAGGTCTGATTGCTAATGCACAAGATAAGAAAAGATGCAACAATGTACTATTAGTAAAAATAAAGTTAGTTCATCGAATTTTCTGTGCTTCTACATTATTGTTACTAGTATTTCGACAATGTACTACTGTTATGCTGCTAATCCTTCAGGCCTAAATAAATGTACTACTGTTATGCCTATGGTTTACTAAATCTACTGTTCCTTTTAGTTGTATTCACTTCATTCTGGATCACTTTTTACTCTACTTTTGTTGTTAGTTTTCCTTTGTGTTGATTAATAGGGTTGTTGGCAGACTGCTTTGCAGTACAATCTTACTACAGACCATTGAATTTATTGCTCATTTGCTATTCTCAACTACCTAATTACTCCCTCCGTCCAACTGAGTTGTTATCGTTTGGATTGGACACAGAGACTAAGAAATAAGAGTAAAGTATTAGAAAGTGTAAAAAAAGTGGGTAAAGTGCGGGACCTATTAATATTTAAGTAATTTATTAGAAAGATAGTGAAAGTTAGTGGTAAGAAGTAGGTCCATTAAAATTTTTAAATTATTACTCCCTCCGTTTCAAAATAAATGTCCACTTTTAAAAAATCAGACATATTAAGAAATGTGAATGTTGATGAAAAAAGTCGTATTAATTGCATTAATTGAGTATAATATGTGACATATAGTTGATCTTGGAAATATAAATTAGAAATATGTGAACTAGAGTTGATTTTGAAATTTAAACTTACATTCAAAGTTGAAGTGGACAACTAATTTGAAACAAATTTTTTTCCTAAAGTGAACATGTATTTTGAAACGGAGGGAGTAAAACTTTATTATTTTGGGAAAATTTTGAAATGTAAAGAATTGGATGGGACATCACAAAATAGAAAATGGTAAGAATTGAAATGGACAGAGAGAGTAATATTGAAGGGTCATAGGCAGGGACGAGACTCCATTTACTACATACTGGCGGAATCAGGATTCCGAAATAGGGGAAATAAAAAATACCTTAAAAAAATTTCAACTATTTTTAACTCACTCCGTTTCAAATATATGCCCACTTTTAAAAAAGTACACACATATTAAGAAAAATGAATGTTGATAAGAAAAAGATGTATTAATTGCATTAAATGTGTAATAATATGTGGAATATGGTTGATCTTGGAAATATAAATTAGAGATATGCGGAGTAGAGTTGATTTTGAAAATATAAACTTACATTGAAAGTTGAAGTGGACAACTAATTTGAAACATTTTTTTTTTTGAACAGTGCACATGTATTGTGAAACGGAGGGAGTAACGTAAAATCTGAGTTTGAAAATTTTTTCTACAAAATTTTGAAATTGAGCACCTGAGTGTAGGTTTACCCCCTTAATTCCGGCCTGTGTACAGACCATTAAATATATTTACTCATTTGCTATCCTCAACAACCTAATCAATGCTGTAGGTGAAACTGTGAAAGCTCATTTGTTAGGGGACAGTGGTACTTGGTGAAAACCCTAAAGATGAACAATAAAGATGGTGGAATAAGGCAGGTGAACCAGCGTTGGAAGTTGGGGAATGACAATGAGTAAGTGCCAATGGGCGTGTGATCGCAACATGTGGACACAATACTGAATGTTTTTTTCGTGTTTTTTTCGAGTTGGGAGTTAGCCCTACTTCGAAAACGATTATGCAGATTATGCAGATTATGCAAATTTAAGAACATTACAAAAGACTGGTGTTGACGTCGATGATGAGAAGTAGAGCATTGTCGTCCTCATAAGGATTCAACAAGTTAGGAGGAACAATAAGCCGCAAATATGAGCAGTTAAGACTTTGATGAAAGCCTGAATTCCGCCTAAAGTATAACCTCTGATAAGAGTTTCTAGCAGTTAAGACTTTAATGAAAGCCTAAATTCCGCCTAAAGTATAACCTCTGATAAGAGTTTCTACAAATGTCGGATTAGAGTAGTTAATTTCGAGAAATTCAACAATTTGATGTTTCCGGGGTAAGGTACTGCTTGAGTTTAGTGGTATATATGTTCTTAAGCTTTTTATGCTAGAATTAATAACTGGAGAGACAGGCACCGATATATTGGTTATTTGTCTAAACAGATACCTTACACTTGGTAATAAAAAGTCATGTATAAAAAAGTTTGCTTACAAATAGTTATGTATATTTAGCCGGGGGTCTGTTCCCTAGCCAGCATTGGATGGGAACCCACTGCCGCAATGTTTCATTGCGGCAGTACTCTCCTACCGCAATGTTTCATTGCGGCAGCGGTATCCTATCCAACGTTGGCTGGGGAACAATTTCCATTTAGCAATTATGTACCAGTTTAGAAATCAATACATTACAATTCCACTATAAAAACCCTGGAAATCCCACCACCTATAGTAACTATACTAAGCTCTGAGAGGAAAAAATGTCCCTGGTAACGGAAGAAATCAGGAAAGCTGCAAGAGAGATTCACTACGGAAATGAGAAGTGTCAAGAGAGATCGAAGTTCTTTCTCTCAGAAGTTGGCATGCCTAACGGCCTTCTTCCATTAAAGGACATAGAGGAAAGTGGGTATGTGGAAGAAACAGGCTTTGTTTGGCTAAAGCAGAAGAAAAAAACTGAGCATATGTTTGAGAAGGTTGGTAAGCTTGTTTCTTACGGAACTGAGGTAACTGCTTATGTTGAGAAAGGCAAGATCAAGAAGCTGACCGGTGTCAAGACTAAGGAGCTCTTCCTGTGGGTGACACTAAGTGATATCTATCTTGACGATCCACCTAGTGGAAAGATAAACTTCAAGATTTCATCTGGACTGTATAGAAGCTTTCCAGTGTCAGCTTTTGAAGTTGAAGATGCAGGAGATGGGAAAAAACTGGAGGAAATGGTGGTACCGAAGTTGGAACTTGGAACAAAGGAAGCTAATGGAACTAAGGAAGGTGATATGAAGGAGATTTAGTTAGCAACTAAGATATTACCGAGTCCATCTTCATATATGAAAGTTAGCAAATAAAATTCTAGATGGTTTGCCTAAAATCTGAACCTCCTGTACTCAGATTATGCTATATATCTACTTGAACTTGATGTGTGAATCGTAGTTTATTATGATAAATAAATTTTAACTAATGTTTCTTGTAATCCATCATATTTAATTTAAGGTAATTTGGTAATACTGAAGGAGATCTGAGCCCTTGTCCTGCATATTTGTTTTCCGATTTCCAGTCTTTTGCTCTGCTCAAGTAAAATTATTACTCAGATGCATTATGTTTTAGCTACCAAGTAACCAAACCTTTTGCATGTGTATCAATGCTTCTATGTTTTAGCTCTTCTAATTTCCTCTACGTTTTCTTAGAACAATCGGGTTTAGTTGCAGATAGGACGTCCTTGATTATATACAATATACGGGTCTAGCTCTTTTGCGAGAAAGTAGCATGAAGTAGACAGACTAGAGGTACTTGTGATACAGTAATAGATGTCGGAGTATTGAACAGAAAGGAGTGTGACTTACAACTCGGAGTTTTTTAGGTCAAATTCACAGTGTCATCATTATCAGCTAAATAACAAATACTGGAGAGGAAACTGTGCTAATAACTCTCAGGGAGACAATATTACCAAAGATATTTTATGTTAATCATAGGCTTATTGAACGAGGAACTCATTATTAACTTCACTAGTCAAGGACTTCTGAGAATTTTAATACCTATGGCAAAATTGACTACTAAGAACCGTATAGTTCTGACAGAAGTCACCTACCAGGAAGTCTGATGCCACCAAGTCAGAACGGCAGATGACAAAAAGGAGCCCACGATCAGACAAGAATAGTACCTTTCCGGGGCACTATTGTGCAACTTTTGATACCTTAGAGAGGGACGCAATATTAACTTCCAGACCGCGTCACCGGTTTGTAATGGCCTCTGAACTTCTGAACCGTGTCACTGGATTGTAGTGACCTTAGTTTAAACTGTGGGTTATAAAATTGGTTTTTATTGGATTTACTGTCTCTTTCACGATTTACGTTTCACACTGAAAAAATTCTATTAACTCTGTTTTCGAAGTTATTCTTAGAAATTATATTGATCTCTATTATAAGATATAATTATACTTGACCATCTAGTTTGTAAGGTTAGTATCTTGCTGGGCTTCGCAGCTACATCAGCCACCAACCATTATTTTACAGGGCATCAACTTCTTATAGCAGAATTGAATAGTCTTTCACTGCAGTTTCAGGTGGATATGGCTGTATATGCTTAATGTTGGCCTTTCTTTCAAACTCTGATAGTCTGATACTCAACCATATATTCATCATTACTCAATTTCTCAAGTATAGTCGTAAGTTCATAGCAAACCAAGCACCTTAGAAACAATCCTCGTCACTAGTAACTTCAACAAATGTGCCTTAACCAATCTTCTCTATTGTGTTTTTAGAAGTTTTCCACATTTTAATGTGATGCAGTCTGCAATAGTAAATTCAAATATTCGGTATAGCCATCATAATCCAAATTCCGCCTTCCAACACCTAGGCGCTTTTAGTTCCCTTCACTTCCGTCTTATGTCAGGGATACAAGCAGAGGCTTCGAGGTCAAATGTAGCCTATTGGTTGAACATTGCCAGTCTGTTAAATTTGAGCTAGACTGGCTGAAAAGCAACTGAGTTAAGATGTCAAATATTACGTTGCCACGTCTGTACAAATCATACTCAAAAAGAATGTAATTCGACAATGAAGCACATTTCAGGAAACAAAACATACTCCTATGCATAGGTAAGGCAGCAGTAATTGAAACCCCTGAAGATTTGATCCTTATGATTGGAGCACGTAGACAATTTAAGAAGGGATTCGAGAATTCAACACAGTTGCAGTGATTTAAACCCTAAAAGATTCAATACTTTAGATAGAGTACATAGGCAGTTTAGAAGGGGATCTGAGAATTCAAGACACTTGAAGAAATCGTTCAAGTACAGCTCCAAATATACAAAATCATATCTATCTATTGGAGTTCTTTATCTATTGTAAACGAATCGCATGATGCTTTAAACATGGAAGATACTAAGGTCTGGTAAAAAGCTCGCTGCCTTGTAGATCTTTATAAATTATCAAGAAGCCTCATACTGTTCTTTGCTATTAAGGTGCAATTATAAAACAATAAATTCAACTTATCATCTTCATGAATCAAAAAAGGATTTCATATGAAATGTAGTTTGTTACATATTATCATCTGCTTACAGAATTCAACTTGTACAATGCTTGGTATGCTGCTTACTTGTCTTCTATTCGTCTACTATAACATAATGTATATCTACTTCTAACAACAAAATGTAATCTTGCATATATTTGAGTGTCAGTCATGAACTTTAGCTTCACAAGGACTAGCTGCTTTTTAATTGGCCCTTTGGTATATACGACTTCTGTAGTTCAGCAACTAAAGCTATCAGCCATTTGTCTTCCTCTGAACAACGTATCTAGGGGTCTATGCTACCCATATTGTGCACCTTGTTGCAATTGCTGTAGCAAACTCTAAGAACCTCGGATCCTTTAGAGGTACGATAACACCTACTCGTCTTTCTCCACTTCAGTTGTCACTTGATTTTTCTGACCATCATTTTCGAGTTACAGACTGGGAATTGGACACGGTTGGCTATGCGAAAATCTCCTCATTATGATAAATTCCTTAAATATTCTTTAGGCATGCAATAGTTTGGTTTTCAAATGGGTGAAGCCCCACATACTGAGTCATGAAACAAGAAATCTATATCAGGATTAAGAGCTGTTTCATCTTGCATATGCTGACCAAATAATTCAATAACTTCACGAGCCAATACAATATGGGGACCGATCACATCTCCAACAACAAAGCTATAAACCTGGTCTCTGACCTCCACCCAACTTCTACCAGCCTCTTTCTTCTTTCCAGTTCCCCTCATCAACTTTCTCATTATGGCAAAATCCCCCCAATCACCCTGAGCTGCAAAAATATTAGCTAGCATCACATAACTTCCTGCCACATTTGGCTTTGATTCTAGTACTCTCTGAGCAGCACGTTTGCTAAGATCTGGAATTCCATGAGCCTTACAAGCTCCTAAAAGTGCTCCCCAAACAGATTCATCGGGCTTAAATGGCATACTTTCTATCAGTTCAAAAGCTTCCTCAACTCTACCACTTCGACCAAGCAAATCAACTACACATCCATAAACCTCCTGACTGGGGGGAACTTTGTAATCAACTGTCATCAATTTAAAGTAACCCATGCCTTCATCAACCATTCCAGCATGGCTACAAGCTCCCATGACTGCCACAAATACAATCCGATCAGGCCTAATACCTGATTTGACCATTTCATCAAACAAAGTAACAGCTTCTTTGCCATAACCATGGCTCCCATACCCAATCATCATAGAAGTCCATGATACCAAATCTTTGCGGTTCATTTGTCTAAAAATTCTGCATGAATCCATTATGCTTCCACACTTGGCATACATATCTATAAGGGCATTCTCCAGAGGCAAATCCCCTTCGAGACCTCTTTGAAGGATCCCTCCATGTACTTGCTGTCCACAACGTAAAACTGCTAAATTAGCACAGGCCGCTATAATGCTTGAATATGTGAAGCTGTTAGGAGTAAACCCCTCTAGTCCCATTTGTGAAAATATGTACAGGGACTCATTTGGATGCGACATTTCATATCCAGCAATAAAAATATTCCAAGTAACTAAGTCTCTCTGAATCATTCCATAAAAACATAGATGTGCTTCAGAAAAAAATTTACACCTACAATACATATCTAAAATCGAATTCATCACAGGAATATTGGAATCAAACCCACATTTCAGTACAGCAGTGTGAATTTGCATGCCACATATAGAAGATCCAAGTGAGGTGCAAGCTCTTACTGCTATAGAAACGCTAAATGGACTTGTTTCAACTCTCTCCTGTTGTACAACAATAAAAATATATACAAACATCAGAACTGAAAAACATATAACAGCCAAATATTTACCATCTAGATGAATTGGGTATTCAGAAAGAAAAATCCTGGTTATGGATTACTTAATTAAATGGTTACAACAAGAAGAAAAATTAGCTGCACAAAATTGAAAAATGTCCATGATAAAAAACTAAATTACATTACATTTGTCAGTTTCTTACAACTAAGGACAATGTAGATAAGTTAAGCAACACTAATCCGCCTTTACACGGTTAAATTTTCTACCCGAACGGTTCAGTTAAAAAAGAGCGCCATCAGGGCGGGACAGCAAACTATTTTTTTTTCGCTGACATATGTGATATATAGGACACTCATAATATTCTAATAAATCATTTTGATACGAAATTCTATATCGAAACACCGAGTACCTACCATTAGCATTTCTCTATAAACTCGAAGAGCTCCAAGACCATCACCCTGATGAGTGTATCCAGTGATCAAAATAGTCCAAGACACAGGAATCTTAACCTCCATATCTCGAAACACCACACACGCATCATCCATCTTACTACAACACGTGGCATACATATCCATCAAACAATTATCAACATACAAACAACCATTTAAACCATACTTAACAGCCAAACCATGAACCAAAGCACCACCCGAAAGCGAATTCATCCCCTTACAAACCTTCAACACACTCGACAACGTAAACGCATTCGGATGATCACCACATTCCCTCAACATTCTAAAAAACACCTGCCATGCATTGCTGTAGTACTTGCAAGATGCATAGCCAGAAATCATGGCAGTCCAAGCAACAACGTCTCTCTCAGACATTTCATCAAACAGTGTGCGTGCTTCTTTAATTAAGCCCCTTTCAAAGTATGATTTGATGAGATTAGTGGCTAAGAATGATGGGGTTTGGGTTTTGAATGAAGGGTTTGCTTGGTTTTTAATTTCTTTAAGAGTGCCTAAGACATTTACAGGGATTTTGTGGTGTGGAGAGTTGGGTATTAGTCGTCTATAACTCATTTTTGAATCTTGATTTTAAATTTGCCTCCAAAATGTTTTTTAATTTAATAGTATATAACAACGATTATGCTTAATTTTATTTTTTTGCACACTTCAACATAGTTGATCGGTGTAATTAAATTAATATGATTATAATTCTTTAAATAAAAAATTTAATACAAATATTATTATTTACAAAAAAAGTATTTTAGTTTATTTTATGTATTGGACGATCGAAATGAAGAGATAGAAAAAAAATAAGAAATAAGATTAATGATTATGTTAAATTTGCGCTCCAGTTGGTTGTAATAATTTCATATATTTTAAAACGAAGAAAGTTCTTTAAATTCCTTATTTTTTGTGGACTTCTGGAGTCCATATATGCTCTGCAATAAAAATATTACGTAAAATATTGCAGAATATATTATTTTTCAAATCATATTATATTAATAAACTGTACGTGTTTTGCAAAATTTTCATTAAAATAATAATATTTATGCAAGATGATTCGTAAAATAATATGTTCTACAGTATTTTATGTAATATTTTAATTGCAGAAGTACATGGACTCCGACAATCCACAAAAAAAATAAGGAATCTATAGAATTTAAGGTTTTCCCTAACTTTGTACAACAAACAATTCAAAATACCTCAACTTTTCTAGAATAGGTCTGAATCAAGAAGCAATGTTTCAAAGCACTTATTTTTATACTTTTTTAGAAAATCAAGGACTAAACCGTCTAAATATGTAAAATACTAGGATTTCCAATCTTTACATGAAAAGGAGGGAAACATATACTCAATTTAAAGTGAGTACATAGAATTCTATACTCGATTTCACCATCTTGCAAATAAGGGATATCTTGTCTACGCAAATTTTTTGAAATGCTACTCTTACTTCTGTGTCTTCATGTTATCATTGCTAATTCCGAGAGAGCTGCTTTCTCCACAGATGTCTTTCAGCTCAGCGAAATTCAGAAAAAGACATGCTTACCTAGGGTTGATAAGATTTGAACCATCAACAATATTTTTATCTTTATAAATAATAATATAAATGTTTATTGTTCGATCATTAATATTTTCAAAGATAAAAGAAAGTCTCCTAGCGCGTTTAAAAGTCTCTCTTTCTCTTTACGATTTTGAGAGTCGACTCTCATATCTAGGGTTCTAACCGCCACTTTTCAGCTTTTCTGTCGTTCATTTCTCCCCCTTTCCATGCTCTCTTTAGGGATGAATATCTCACCCACCCCGCCCCTACCCGGTCTGATCCGATCCCCGTTCGAGTCGGGGATTCGGGAAATTTTTCGTGTTCGGGGCGGGGAGCGGGGACAAATATAAAAAAAATTCGGGGATCGCGGCGGGGTCGGGAATTAGGGTATCCCCGTCCGTTCCTCGACCCCAGTCCTCGTTTATCATATTTAATATAAATAATTAATATTTTATATGTATATCAATCAATTAAATTATTATGAATAAATATAATGTATATAGATTCTTAAAGTTCAATTTTTTTAAATTTTTTATTATATTAAAATTTTGTATAAAATATGATTTAATCATAATAATTTTTATGTCATCGTTTATTATAAATAAATTTAAATTCAAATTATTATTTAAAATATAATGTTAAATTTAAAACATATATATGTATAATAATTTATTAAATTATTTTTATTGAAAATGTATTAGAAATATACAAATTTTTATTTGATAAAAAATATTAGAATCCCCGATTACCCGCGAGGATCTCCCGTTCCCCATTCGGGGCGGGGATCGAGGAGCAAAATAATCCCCGCTCAGGGATGGTGCGGGTTCGGGAAGCGGGTTAATGTTCGGGGATGAGGGCGGGGATAGCATTCCCTGACCCTGAAGTCACTCGATGGTCATTCCTATCTCTCTTCTATTTATTCATTTTTTTATAAAACCGACGTCTAAACCTTTTTAGATGAGAACATGTTAACAATGAATATTTGTTTAAATTATTTTTTGTTTCACAATCATATTGTAGTTCACGTTTCAAAGGTTTGTCACTCTGGGTTCAAGTGTTTTAATGAATCTTTCGATTTTTTTTGTTAAAATAAGTATTTATATAGCGGCGTTACCGAGCTAAACCAAACCAAAATGAGGTTATTATATAATTTATTTAGAATGGAAGGATACATAGATAGATTAGTATAGATAACAGGTTTCTTGTGTTTCTATTCAGGGTGAGTACTAGAGCATCTTAATAATTTTTCGGGCAAGAATGAGACATGGACTTGGATGACGAGGGATAAGGAAGATGGATGGCAAGAATGGTACTTTAACTTTTACTCATTACCCCTCTCTGAATTTGCTAAATATATATTTGATTTGATTTGTTTCGGGTATATTTGCATGCTTATAGTTCTCTACCTATATTCGTGAACTGGGATGAAATTAACATGACAACGAGAAGGAACTATCCAAGATGATCATTGATCAGAAATTAGAATTAAGCTATATAGCCTGAAAATTCAGTTCAACGCAAATAGGCATTGTAATACATTGCGTTTTAACATAAATAATAGGATTAGGTTGGGTTATACTAGTTCCTTGCGCAATTAATTAATACGATAATGTGTAGATGCTGGACTGCTTAAGTACCAGATCAAACTCATAAATTTTTGTAATTTGGAAAATGGGGACACAAAGCAGTATAATCCCCTATGGTTAGTCCGTCATACTTGTTTAGTCTCCATCGTACGTTGTTAAGCTTCTCAATATATAAAATATATTTTTCTTAAAGATTTAACTCTCTCTAGGATAGCTGTAGAGACAGATTTAACTCTGTTTAAAAGCCTTGAATCTTACTTAAATATCATTGTAATATGATTTTGCCGCCTCAAATTGTGTAGAGAATGAGCGAGATTTGAAGCGAGAGAGGTGGAAGCACTCTAATCGTAAATTTGAAATAAGATCAAGGATGAGGAAACAGGTACCATATCTATGCATATTGTTTTCTGTGAAAAATTAGATTAGCTTTAGTTGAGAAAACTTGTAGCAATCTCAGTTCAGTTTTCGTGAAATTCCCCCATTCAGAACTTGCAAACTGCGGAGAACATGACACTTGAAGCCGAAATTTACTGGACTGTGACTGCAGAGAAATTGACAAATGGTAACCTTATATTACTTGTGTTTCCCCATCACTTTCTGCAACTAGAGGTTTCATGTATCATATGTTTAGTTTTAATTGCTACTAATTTTTGGAGTGTAATATGTGTTTCAAAACATTAAATTTCCAGGAAATACTAAAAAAATGCAGAGGCGGAATATGTAGCAGATGCAGGTTTTGGAAACAATAATGAAAAGAAGGCATTAACGCTTGGTACTGCTGGCCTACTCTTTAGAGTCGAATATTCAAGTTGTGGTGATAGGAATGAAGTATTAGGTTGGATTCTACTCTTGACACAATTTTTCTTGACAAATCAACATGTTACTTAGAGATCACAGTAAACAAGGTCTTATACTCTTGATATGTTAATAGAAATAAGAGAGATGTTCTAGCCTTTGTCTTTCAGATCGTCTTCCTCACATTGTTTTACTCAGTTGCTAATCTTTACGATAGTAGAAACTTTACTAATGAGTCAAGACAGTATCTGCTGGTTGGACACTCTTCTTTCTCACTGGATGTTTTGTGGCAGTACGAGACATGGATAGTTGAGCAGCTAAAAAATTATAAAGAAGATGTTGGCGAAGAAAAGAGGTGATATGAATTATTTATGCATAAAGTTTTGTTTGTTGTTCAAAACAAAGTCGGGAATAAACCATATAGTTCTTGGTTTAAACTGCTTTGCCAACACATATAGTCTTGGTTTGAACCAGTTTGTAAATTATACTAAAGGGGGCTTTAATCTATGCTGGTTGGGAAGATGGTAAGAAGACACATTTAACTTTGTAAGAGCGATAATTGATACACATATGATATAGGTATAAATATCATACATAACAATTTGAGGGAGAGGCTATAAATACATGTGAGGAAGGCGTGTTTTTTATATTGAAGGTTGAGAACGGGTGGGGAGGGGTTTGTTAAGATTTGGGTTTGGGGAAAGGTTTGGGAGAGATGGCTTTATAGGTGATAGTTTTCGAGAGTAGTAGTTAGGAAGGTTTATCAGAGAGACTTGATGGAGTTTCACTAATTAAACATTCTGAATCAACCCCTCTTTCTAAAAAGTTTCTTAAATTAGAGTTTACCTCAACCTTTCATATACAAACTATGCTGGACAGCCGTTATGATGACGTTTATAATGTTGAACATTGTTTGTTATGGTTAGCATTAGAGTATTCTCAAAATTATTTGAAGAGTTTGTAAATCTTTTCTTGGAAAACTGGTAACACAAAAGTGAGCAAATCTTATATTTACAGTTGACACCACTTCCAAAATTATTGGAAGATTATATGCAGAGTAAATTTAAGAAAGAAATAGAGCTTCTATCTTAAATAAAATGTAATGGCAATCACATGGATACTATTAAGGAATAAAATATGAGGGTATTTTAGTCATTGTAGTGATAGGATATTGGGCTATATATAAAGCCCCACTTAGTTTTATTTCAGGCAAGATCAACACAATGTAGTCTCTTAATATA
>PHNY01152593.1:0-14504 GCA_003724115.2 Anethum foeniculum
GTATTTGTAATTTTAATCTAAAGATTACTTAACAAAAATATTGTATCAAGATTGAATAAACACATGTTATAAATTTTCTTTTATATAAGTGTATACATGATCATTATATATTTATAAACATTTATTATATTTAATAAATATCGTATCAATACTGAATAAACTCGTATTATAAATTTTATTCATTTTTTCGTATAAGTGAAGTATATGCCTGGGCCACCTTTTAAGTCTATTCATTTTAAAACCTAATTTTATTATTCTAATTATTTAAAAAAATTATTTATCTTTTTTCAAATATCTAATTCTTATAAATTGCTGTTTAATGAAATATATATTCAACTATACTTAATCATACTTACTTTTTTAATAAACTCAATTAATAAAATTTTAAAATAAAAGTCATAATATTATTATTTAAAATAACAGTGCATTGCACAGATGATAAGATAATACGTAAACAAAATCAACAAATATGAAAAGAAGATGTCACTGTATAAGTTGCAATAATAATATCAAATTTTATTCTCATACGACACATGCATATTAAGTGCATGGATAAAAGCTTAAGTGACAGAGTAGCATAAGTGGTATTGGAGCGTGCCAAGTAAATGACTAAACTTAGGTTCAATTCCTCTTAATAATATTTTTTTAAATATAACAAAGACATGGACAAATCTGTCATTTCACAAATGAATAAAATGTCTCACTAATTTAAACCCATGTGGTTCAATTCCCCTCAACAATATTTTTTTAAATATAACAAAGACATGGACAAATATGTCATTTCACAAATGAATAAAATGTCTCACTAATTTTAAACCCATGTTGGGTATTATATATGGAAAGAGGTTTACAAATTATTCATATGACACGTTTGGAAAAAATTTATAATATATTTTAAACACTTTGACACTTTCCATTTGAAATTAGTCAAAAATCGGTCATTTTCTTTAACTGAGCTTGCATTTCAATGTTGCTATTTTGAAGTTTGTATTCATATTGTGAAGGATATGATCTTAATTAGTCATAACTTGTAAAGTCTATGAATGTTGTTATTTTCGGGTTTTTATCGATGTTGGGAAGGAGGATAATCTTAATTAGTATGACTTGTAAAATTTATAAAATTTAAAATTTGTATTTTTGTCGTAGATGGAACTCCCTAATTGGTCTCACTTGTAAAGTATATGTACAATAGCACTGGATTCTCAAATTTTAGAAATTGATATGTATTTAGGTTTAGATTTGTCCTTTGTCAACACCTTCTTGCGACTTTGTTACTGTATGCTTGAACTGATTGTTTAATTTAACACTTAAAAAGAATTTACTAGAATTACAAACTTGTATCAAGGCACTAGGCCATAACAATATAAAATTTAGTGATATTTGTTGGAAATTATTGGAACAACAATTTAGGAAAGATGAGATTTCTAGTAGTAAATGGATATGACAACTGAGAAAACGAGGTCCTTTTATAAGTGATTGTATTATTGCACTGAAATTTGATGAATTGTTGCAAAGATTGATGGAGTTAATGACTTGACGGGCACCCTAGACATAATTAAAAGGACGTAACGAGTAAAAGGTGGGTGAGGACATGAATTATTTGTATCCGCTACAAGGACAAGGAATAGGGTTTTTGTGAATCACAGAATCAACAACGTTTCAAACAGATAATTTTAGTAATAAAAACACGTTGCCAATGCTAACAGATAAGTTTCGGATGCACTTAAATTTGGTACCCATTTGTGGTCCATTTCGTCAAATTTAATAATATACTGGTGATAGGGACAAATGTGTACGTTGACAAGAATAAATTTAACTCGAACATTCTCGTATAAAAACCCCGAATCATCTCTTACCATCATGGATCAAGCGATTCAAGAACAATACTAGTCAATGAATGCGAACGATTTCCTAGTAAGGAGTTAAAGCAATCTACATGCTCATAATGGGACAATTAGGAGCATTATCACCCCTCCACATTTTACCATTAAAGAGAAGAATAAAGAGAAGAATTGATCTTTTATCCGTTGAAAGAATAAAAACGATTTCTCGCTATTGATTTTGAGGTAAAAACCGAACTTAGAATCATAGTCTTTGATTTTTGAAATTGAAAATCGAAATCACGACCTACCTGGTAGTTCAGTTTCAAAATTTTCAATTCAGTTACATATTTCATGTGAGAATAACAACAAAACAAAATATGAGTACCTTTGAATTTTCTATTTTCTTCAAAAAAAGAACTTGATCAAAAGTACACAAAACAATATGGTTTACAACAGCAGAAGATTGCGGTGTATCTATGTGGTGTTAACCCCTCCTGGTCTTCAATGTTGATGGGAGTACTGTCTAAGTTAGTCAGGCGTCAAGTTTATATAGTTAGTCAGGCGTTCAGTTTAGCAGCTAAATGGTATGTTTAGAATTGTTAAGTGGTATATTTTACTATGCGGAAGGATTCTTGTGGTACTTTCAACATTATGTAATGCTTCGATGTTTATGAATGAATGTCTGATTTTATATAATATATATAAAAATACAACAGCAAAAAAGATTGGAAACTGAGATAAAGCCACTTTCCTATTCCATTCAGCTTTCTGAGGACATACAAGTTTCTAGTGAAGATCATTCCCAGAAAGATTATATTCATATGTCCAGTAACTTTATATATAATATTTATGTACTTATTTATTTTAATAACGTATTGAGTTTTCTCAGTTTATTTCAGTTCACTTTTACAAGGTTCCGTTTTTACCAATTGTTATTGTTATTAGTTTCGGTTCTGTTTCGATTTTAATTTATTCTTTGCTCAGCCCTACACACACCAAAAACGTTTGGTGGTTTGTGGACGTCCATATTCGCCACCGCATAATTTTATTATAACTTTTACTACACAGCCAATTCAGTTTTCATATAATTGTGGAGGCCATCTGTGAGTAAAAGGACAATATATCCACATCACTTTGCAAGATATAGATATGGTGTCCTGACTCCTGATAGATAACCTAAGAGCCTTTTGCTACCACAACAGTTGTCTTGAACTGAATCCAAAACACATGTGTTTTGTGTTTGGTGATGTGAAGTTTACCAAATTATATATTATTTTTTTCGTTAAAGTTCACTAATAATATTGTTATTAATCAAAATTACTATCTGTTTATTTCATTCTTAATTTGAAATAAAATTGTTTAGCTGACTACTAACTCGTCTCATTCACAATCTTGATATGATACCCAGCCCTAGAGATAAATTAAACACATCAGACATGATCAGATTTGCGACCAGATTTCCTGAGATAAAACACAAAAGTGATCCGAAATAACTCAATTTTAGGTGATTATAGCTTCTATAACATAAAATTAAATGTATAAAAAGATTTTTTCTAGTACACTTCCATACTTGTGTAACTGATTCAAAATATGTAACTTAAGATGGATAGGAATGCTCTTAACTAATGAGAATATATATGCGGATGGCCTAGTGATAGGTGATATTGGTGGCCTTGTTCTTCTCGGAAGTATATAGTAAGATTAAGATATCAGCTCGACTGTCTGGGTCACTTAACGAATCCGCAATATATAGGTCCCGGCGATAATATACAAAAGTCATGCAGAATAGATTGGATGTTCGATGGCCTCTGAAACCTAAGTCAGTTTACATGCATGGAGAGCTTTGCCTGTGTGCGAACGACTTTTTTTGCCATCACACAGCTGATAGCTCTAACCAAGGATTGTTTAATATGAAGAAAATAATATCGACATCAGTGCCTTGTTTTAGTGCAGTCTAGTTAAAAAAAATTGGCAGAGTACAAATTGTCGGGAGATTAGGCTTCAAGAATGTTATTCTTGAGTGTGCCATTAATGTTGATAAAATAATTAAATTACAATTACTGGCTACTCTCGAATTTTTCTCATCATAAGCAAAACTATTTTTAAATGGACACGGTACTAAAGTACCAAAGTACCAAATTTTGGTACTAAATAATTATGTAAAATCTATTTTCCTAATTATATTATTATATATAATATATATTTTTCTAATTATATTATTATAATTATATTATTATTATAATTATATTATTATTATTCAGCCAGCTACTTATACGAATAGACTTCTATTCCCCTTTATTTTCTATTAGTTAGTGTTCATCCCATTAGCTATAAATGTACTTGAATTTTATTAAGTCTCTATTAATAAGTGTAAAAAAAACAATACAACTATAATATAAAAAAATTAATATAGTACTAGCGTTATGTATTCTAAAATTTTGGTACTAACTAAATAATTATATAATTATTTTTAAAATTTTATATTATTAAATCACAACTACTAACACGAATTGCTGTAGACTTTGTTTTTTATTAGTTAGTGTTCATCCAAGTCTTCATTTACTTTTAAGTTGGAAATATTTTTTAACAATAAAGAAATAATAATAAATAACTTTATTGAAATTATTTTACTTTAAACTGAAAATTATTGATTTAACGAGTGTATTTAATAATAAAGTAATATCATATAAATTATAGTGAAAAAAGAAAATTATCAAGTCATATTAAATAATATTTAATAATAAAAAATAATAAAGATGTTTGGTTCATAAGATAGTTATACAATTCGTTTCACAAAATAATCCTATTAGTAACGAGCTAACGTGTTAGATTTTTATAAGAAGTAAAACAACTGCTAGGTTCAGAAGTAGAACTATAAGGTGGAATTTCGTAACTGCACATAGGTTCAATTTATTTTAACTACATAATTTAATAGCATTTATTTATTATATATTGTCAGCAGATTCAATTCTTTACGATTATTAATTTAATTTGATACTAATATTTTAATTTCGATTCGTATTTCGCACGGCTATGAGGTTTAATTCTCTGCAAATACTAATTTATCGGGCCCGTGCTTCGCACGGTTTACCAACTAGTATATTATAAATTCTAGGCAACCCATTCCTAAGGTTTGGTTCGGATAAAAAATTAAATTTAAATTTGATCCATGGACTATCCAATTTCAGATTCGGTATTCGTGTTTAGGTTTGTTTATGATCCATATACTTATTTAACCCATTTCAATTTTGGAATTTGACCCATTTCAGTTATGGAATATCTATATACAAATTATAAATATTATTAATGTAATTATGATAATTATGTTAACCTGATAAATAAAAATTTATGTGAATTTTTAATTTTGGTAAGTTATTTAATATATTGTCCCATAACATATACTCCCTCCGTCCCACTAATATTGGCCACCATTTTAAATTCATGTATTTAGCAATTAAGAAAAAATTACCTAACTTAACCTCAAATATTACCACATTTAGAAAAACTTAACATATTTAACTCTTTATTTGCTTTAATAAGGAAATGTGACCAATACTTTTGGGAGAGACGAAAAAGGAAATGTGGCTAATATAAATGGGACGGAGGGAGTATAATAAAATATTTTACTAAACTGATTTTTTTTTGGTCAGATTACTAAATTGATTTCTAAATGTATTAACAATAGCATATAAAATTAAAAATATGTTGTATATAAGTTATTTATTTCATACTTAAACTATTTGAGCTTAAAAAAATATATTTCGAGTACAGTTGGATAGCCTACGTGGTTAAGGGCTTATCTTCTATCGTCCAACGTCCTGGATTCGACTCTAGCTCACGACGAAAATTTCTTAGAATAAATACTCACTTGTAAGGTTATAAGCCATATTAGTAAAAAAAATAATATTTCATTAAATTAATTTATTATAATAATATGATATAATAAAATTAAATAATTATTAAAACACCGTAGGCCTAGCATATCTAGTGTATTATAATAGTTGGATGAATTTGGAATGTCACATGTGAAAAAATTAAGAAACGTATACGTAGCCCTCTAGAGCTTCTTTGTACGGGTTCTTATCCTCCAGGCTTATCATTATTTGCAATAATATTATCTGTCCCTGTTTTTTTTTTTTTAAAAAAAAAGACTCATGGTGAATATGTCCATACTTGTCACATCACCTCTCTAAGTATAAAGTAGAGAAAAAAATAAATATCAATTAAAATTTTGCATCAACAATTATGGATAAATCGATCGCATAATTTTAATGATGAATACAAGTTTTATTTTTAAAATTAAAATTTATTTTTAGTGCTACATTATTTCATTCTTCAAAGCCATGTTTGCAATTTTTGGGTGCCATAATTAATAAAACTAACAATTTATTTTGCTCTAATTATTTTAAAATTAAGTACATTTTTTTAATAGTTACACTTCCGTTGGTCAATCATTTTGTAACTTGCTCTAACAAGACATGTTATGATCAAACTTTTGGCAGCCTGTGTAATCATATAGGTACGAATGGTGTAAAAGAGTAAAATTTTTAAGCAGTAATTTTCCAAGCAAAAAATCTATAAATAGCCTTTCAGGTTCCATCCATTTTGCAAGAACTCGACATCTACTGTATTCTCATTGTGTAAGCATTGTTTCTGTTATGCACAGACACATATATAAATAATACTAAGTTTAAGTTCTTTTAGTACATAGCTCCGAATGATTCTCTTGCTTTATACAACTGTTCACGTATAATAATAATGTAATGTTATTATTATCTGTGTGTGCAGGCAAATGATGATCTCAAACACATTCTCAAGGCTATTGGTTTTGGCAGTTGCAGCGGCATGGCTTGCGAGCAGTATATGCGCTGTTCGAGATGATGTGCTGCTAATGTCACCAGAAAGGATAGAGGAAAAGTTCACATTTTACCCGTTGCTTCCATTCGATACGGCTCATGCCACCAGAAGAAGGTACATGAGATTTATAAAAAATGTGCGAGAGGAAATTGTAAGCGGAGACGAGGTCCATGGCATACCCAGGCTCCGCAATCCAACCAAGTTGGAAGAATCCGATCGATTTCTTCAGGTGGCACTCTTTAACTCCTATCAGGAGCGCATCATTCTGGCAATACATAAAGCTACTGTTGATATTGTCGGTTATCGAACTGGATATAAGGCTTGCTTCTTTACTGATACTATTGGCCTAGATACATCTAGCGTGTTTCCAGGCATTGAACGCTACGAGCTTCCATTCAATAGTAGATACTTGGGTATGGAGGAAGTTGCAGGCTCCAGAAAGAATATTAGTCTGGGGATGTCTGAATTGGATAAATGCGTCAAAAATTTATACGAATTGGATGAAGCCTCCTCTTTGGCTCGTTGCATGCTGATTACCATTCAGATGGTTGCAGAGGCCATCCGATACAGGTACTGATATAAATTACTAATTTTCTGATAATTAACAATAATAATATCTTTCCAAGCTAAAAGCCTAAAATGACAGACACACTCAAGTTTTTTTTTCCTGCCATGAGTTCGCTGATGGTCTGTTTGGTTGGTAGGAAGGAAATGAGAGACGTAAAAATGGCATAAGAAATTGTGATTATAGGGGGCTGTAATTTTTGGAAACATCACTGTGAACCAACTGCATCTGGTTGATTGAGGTTGCAGATTATTTATTATGGTAGCGTTGATTAGTTATGTTACTTTTGCAAAGAAATTAAAATGCAAATTTTTGCCGAAGAACAGAAAGATTAGGTAGTAACTAAAAAAAAAAGAAAAAGAAAAAGGAAGAGAATACTATTGATTCCTTATCTGGGAAAGAAGAACTTCATCTTAAAGGAAGTCATCCTTGGACGGTCATTCCAACCACGTACTGTTGTGTAATTTGACATGAACGCTTCTGGGAAGGTTAAACCTGAGAGAAGTTGGACAAAATGGACAATGTGACCTCATAATACATATACACCAATTTATTCCATACCAAACTTGAACTTTAAAATTGTTACGTGATATTAATATCTATCCCTTGATATCTATTGTTCCTTTCTGAAAGTTTATAACAATGCAATTTCAAATGTTGCAGATATGTGGAGGCCCTCGTCGTAGAACACATTAGCGAGACCAGCCAGGCTTACCTCCCAACTGCCACCATGATCACCTTTGAAGAAAGTTGGAAAGAACTCTCAGCCAGAATCCAAGAATCAGTTGGCGGTGTAATTTACCCTCCATTTGTGTTATCGGATGCGTCGTCAAACCAGGATGTGACCATAACCTCAATCACTCCAACTTTAGGCCGAAACATTGCTGTCATTCTTTACGTATGCGATTCATGTACTAACATCCCAGAGCCTGCAGTCCATATTATTGGCCGCAGCGGACTTTGTGCTGCTGTGCAGGATGGGCTTTATGACGATGGGAACCCAATTATCATGTGGCCATGTAAGTCTACCAATAACACCAATCAATTATGGACTCTAATGAAAGATGAGACTATTCAGTCTGAAGGAAAGTGCTTGACTGCATACCGTCTTGAAATGGAACAGTATGTGATGATCCATAATTGCACCAGCAAGCCTACGTATTCTGGTAACAAGTGGGAAATTAAGGACAATGGGAATATCATAAATAAAGAGTCCAAGTTGGCTTTGAACGCATACACGGAGTATAGCTGGAGCCTATTGACTGTTGAACAAAAAGCATACTCATCAAGCCAAGGATGGAGTTTAAGTAATAGCACAGAACCAGTAGTGACCCCTATTTTTAGCTACAAAGGTACATGTTTACAGGCATCTGGCAATAATAGTGTCCAAGCGAGCAACTGCAGTGATAAAAGTGTCCAGCAATGGGCCCTTTATCCTGATGGTACTGTCCGCCCAAGCATGTCGACTACGAACTGCCTCAAATCAAAATCCTCTCCGGGTGGTAAAGTTGTGGTTCATGATTTGTGCGATGGAGGTAGTGCTGAACGATGGTTATTCAATCATGATCGCAGTGTTTCTGATGTGACCAACAAATATGTTCTGGAAGTAACAAAGAATCAGAAAATAACGGTTGTGAAACGCTCTGCAGATACACCTACCACTAAACAGACTTTCGACATAAAGTTTGTGTGAGATTCAGAACTACAAGTTCTTGTTGAGAATCAGGACCAGCAAAATAAGTTTCGGTATCCCCCTATGGATATCTTAATTAAGTGATAGTACATCACATGTAAAAATAAATAAGGTCTTGAATGGTTAAGCTTTATCATTATTGTTCTTGATTAGTTGTTTTTCTACTACGCTTCTTTTACCGGGACTTCTACATTGCAGTTCTTTAGGGATGATCCAGAAGTTCGAACTTGATTAAAAAATCATAACTCTGGAAAATTTTGGACTTAGGTGCCTTCTTTTTATAAATGAACTTGTGCAATAAAACCACACAGATAACATAAAAAAATAAAAATAAAGAAAGCATATGCATGTTAGCTGTTCCAATGTATTAAAAAAGATAAGCTTAACTTAAATAATTGAGAGGATGAAAGTCAATATATACTTTGTATAAACTTAGAATCTAGAGTCTGCAAATTTTTAACTTGGGATGTCATAACGACAAAAAATATATTTAAAAATATTAGTATACATCTGTACTCCGGTATAATTCTAGTGATTTTAAATATAATTTTGTGCTTGTGTACAGAGAAGTTATGTAAAATCTTGATATGTGACTGAACAGGAAAAAAAGATAGCAATTTGAGTTAAAAATAATCAAATCAAGGACACTGAAATGCCCATAAAGTCTTTATATTTTCATGGAGTTGTTCAAGAGCCTCACCTTTTTTATGTACAGAAAGGAAGCATCTATTGGTCATTTGCATAACAATGGTTGTGATTTTTGGTCCAGTCTTACAATGATTAATTTAGATTTGATTTACAATCATGTGACATAAAGTCTTTGTATTGCATAACAATACAAGTTTTTTTAAGTCAACAAGTTGAGCAAAAGACAACAATGGCCTCACTGGTCTTACAGCGTATGAATTTTCAACGAAAATACAAAAAGAATAGGAGTATAATATTATGGAGATGGCTAGTCGTAGCTGTGACTGATGTCATGTTCACACAAAACTATGTACATGAACATATTTATCTTGTTCCTATATAAGTTCAAAGTTTAAGGTGTGCATGACATTGAAATAATACTTACGAGATCAACAAGAGCTAGTGGCATGAATAATCTCTTGTGCTCCATTTTGATTTTTTTCTTGATTTCCATAAGCAGCTCTTTTGCAGCCGACACCTTGAATGTGAAGCAAACACTCAGAGATGATGGCAATAGCACCATTGTATCGTCTGGTGGTGAATTTGAGCTGGGATTCTTTAGTCCAGGAAGCTCCAAGAATCGATATTTAGGCATATGGTACAATAAAGTATCAAGCAGGACTGTTGTTTGGGTTGCAAACAGAGAGACTCCAATTCTTGACACTTCTGGGGTGTTAAAAATTGATGCCAATGGAAATTTAGAACTTGTGAATGCAAGAAACAGCACAATATGGTTTTCCAATTTGACAAAAGCTGCGGTGAAAAATCCCGTAATGGCACAACTAATGGATTCATCAAACCTTGTGATCAGGTATGTAAATGACACTGACCCTGAAAACTATCTCTGGCAAAGTGTTGATCATCCTACTGATCATATTTTATCAGGCATGAAACTTGGATGGGATTTAAGTAAAGGGCTGGATCGATATCTTACATCTTGGAAAAGTGTGAATGATCCTTCACCAGGCAATTACACTTTCAGAATGTATCTTGAAGGATATCCACAGATGAAAGTCGCTGATCGTTCAACCATAGATTTCAGGTTTGGACCATGGGATGGTATTCAATTTAGTGGTGTGCAGTTTAAGGCACCAGACCTAAATTTTGACTTAAAACTTATTGTGGTAGATAACGAAATTTATGCCAAGTTTGATGTCAACAATAATTCTAGGCCTGTGAGGTTTGTATTGAATCCTGATGGAATTATACGACTTCTAACATGGTATGACCAAGCTAAAAACTGGACATTCGGTCAATACATTAGAGTGATTTTTGATGAATGTGACCCGTATGGACTTTGTGGAACATATGGTAGTTGTGACATTACTAGAGCTCAATCAGGAAGAAGCGCTTGTGAATGTTTAGGAGGATTTGTGCCTAAATTTCCTGAAAAATGGAAAGTTTCAGATTGGTCTGGTGGATGTGTTCGGGCAGTTCAATTGACTTGTACAGGTGAAGACAGATTCGAGAAGATTCCGAACCTTAAATTGCCTGATACACAGACCGCATGGTTCAACCGAAGCATGAGCCTTGCTGATTGTGAAACTGAGTGCAGGAAAAATTGTTCTTGTACAGCTTACTCAAATGTGGATATTAGACAAGGTGGCACTGGATGTATGTTATGGTTTGGTGATCTAATTGACATGAGAAATTACCCAGACAATGGCCTTCCCCTGTACGTCAGAAGTTCTTCTCAATTAGGTAAGACCAATTGAGTTTCCCAAATATCTACCTGAAATTATTCTCTCTCTTTTTTTCGTTATGGTTATTTTGTTTTGATTGGACAGGGGTAAATGGAAGCTCAAGTAAAAAGGGGGGAGTCAAGATCATTGCCATTGTCATTCCTGCAGCAGTGGGAGTACTCGTACTGCTAGGCCTAATTTTGATATATGTATTCAGGAATAGAAAGCTGAGGAGTAAAGGTATTATATCTATGCATTATTTAAGAACTTGGATCTATAAAAAATAGTATAATATCGTCTTTTGTTATTCACTATATATTTCAACTGAATTTGCAGGATTACTAACATTGAAACCAGATAATGATGGTGGAAATAAAGACGAGGGAGAAGATCTGGAGTTGCCATTGATTGACTTTGAGTTAATTGCTAAAGCTACCAATAAATTCTCTGTCAACAATAAGCTTGGAGAAGGTGGTTTTGGTCCTGTCTACAAGGTACAGATATACATCTCTCATTATGCCTAACTAGCCATGAATCATGATACCGGAGTAAACTTAACATTGTCCTTACTTTCAGGGAACTCTGGATGATGGACAAGAAATAGCTGTGAAGAGGCTCTCAAAAACTTCAAAACAAGGACTAGACGAGTTCAAGAATGAAGTGAAATGCATTGCTAAACTACAACACAGAAATCTTGTGAGGCTCCTAGGATGTTGCATTGAGGATGGAGAAATGTTGTTGATCTATGAATACATGCCCAACAAGAGTTTAGATGTCTTCATTTTCGGTAAGTTTATTTTCAGTATCTTGATGTCATTGTACTGGATAATTAATAAATCATTTTTTATTTATTGTAAAATTTTTAAAGAGAATATTATTTAGAAGCTCTTAGTATGTCAATGATCTTCATCCTGTTTTTTTGACAGCCTTATTTTTCCTTGGAATTATCCAGTAAATCTAATATTAAACATGTATTAACTATGATGGTATAATGGACAGACAAAGAGCTAAGCGTGTCACTGGATTGGCCAAAGCGCTACAGTATTATAAACGGCATTGCCAAGGGCCTACTGTATCTTCATCAAGACTCGAGACTGAGAATCATTCATAGAGATCTCAAAGCTGGCAATATTTTACTTGATCATGAGATGAGTCCCAGAATATCTGATTTTGGCTTGGCCAGGAGTTTTGCAGGCAATGAAAGTGCAGTAAACACAGTTCGAGTAGTTGGAACATAGTAAGAAATATCTACCATACTCTACATTTGCTACTAATTGACATGTCATGAAAGCTAATAAAAATTTATAATTAACTTGTGTAGCGGTTACATGGCACCGGAGTATGCTATTGAAGGATTATTTTCAGTTAAATCTGATTCGTACAGTTTTGGCGTGCTGGTCTTAGAGATAGTAAGCGGGAAAAAGATAAGGCAATTCTATAATTCGAAGGACAACCTTAACCTTCTTGGTCATGTAAGCTCGAAGAACCTAATATCACCAGCATACTTTCATTATATTATATGATTTACCATTGTTGATGAAACTATTATAACAAAAATTATAGGCATGGAAACTCTTTAGCGAAGGCGAGTTCTTGGACCTAACCGATGAGGCAATGTTGGGATCATGCAATTCATCAGAAGTTTTGCGAGCTATACACATTGGATTATTGTGTGTTCAACCATATCCACAAGACAGACCAAACATGACATATGTTGTTTCGATGTTAGATAGCGAAAATGAGCTTCCCCAGCCAAAACAGCCAGGTTTTTTCACCGAGAGCAGAGTGCAACAAGGTTCAGAGTCTCCATCTCACAACACTGGTTCGAGTTTAACAAATAATGCATTGACTATTACAATGCTGGACCCTAGATAGTAAGCTCTTATGTTCAGTATTCTGTTCTGGCACATAATTATGCTCTATGGAGTATGGATGCCTTTGAATTTGTTGATGCTTTGGTACAATTTGGCAGCTTAATTTCCGATTCAGGGTAGGGTGAGTTTCTAAGTTGAGTTTGTTACTAGTGTTCATTTACTTTTGGAGTGTTGTATTCTCTTTCTTATTTACTGAGGATTTTTATTCAAACAATCATATGAAAAGATTACGCCGAAATGGAAGGCCAGGCAGAAGCAAAAAGCTCTGGCTATCCTCTCTTCAAATTGCAATATACTAAAATTTATTGACCTGGTTGACAATGTGCTTATTTGTTATACATTACAGAAAAACTGCACCCACACAAACACACAATAATCAGGCATGACAGCTGAAACAAGTGGCGAACCTAACACTAAGCTGTCCACTTGACATATGAAATTGAAACCACCACCAACTATGCATTCATCTCAGAACCTGCCAAAAGTTTAATGGAATATTCAACGGGCAACGAGGCACGCGCTGTTAATCTTGAAGAATATGATTGCAGCGATGTCAACGATCTTAGTGCTTACAGTAAAATGATTTACGTAGCAATGAAGAAGGAGAAACAAGAGAGAGACAAAATTATCTCATTATGTTTTACTAGTCGGTAACCCGTGCGAAGCACGGGCTTGAGATTAAAAATATTAAATTAGTATTTGCAGAGAACTAAACCTCGTACCCGTGCGAAATACAAATTGAAATTAAAATATTAATATTAAATTAAATTAATAATCGTAAAGAATTGAATCTGATGAGAATATATAATAAATAAATGCTATTAAATTATGTAGCTAAAATAAATTGAATCTACGTGCAATTACGAAATTCTACCTTATAGTTCTACTTCTGCACCTAGTAGTTGTTTTACTTGTTACAAAAATCTAATACGTTAGCTCGTTATTAATAGGATTCTTTTGTGAAACGAATTGTATAATTATCTTATGAACCAAACATCTTTATTATTTTAGATTATTAAATATTATTTAATATGACTTGATAATTTTCTTTTTTCAATATAGTTTATATGATATTACTTAATTGTTAAATACACTCGTTAAATCAAGAATTTTCAGTTTAAAGTAATATAATGTTAATAAAGTTATTTATTATTATTTCTTTATTATTAAAAAATATTTCCAATTTAAAAGTAAATCAAGATTTGGATGGACACTAACTAATAAAAAAACAAAGTCTACAGGGAATAGAAGTCAATTCGTGTTAGTAGTTGTGATTTAATAATATAAGATTTTAAAAATAATTATATAATTATTTAGTTAGTA
>PHNY01152641.1:4429-15708 GCA_003724115.2 Anethum foeniculum
GCTATATTTTTATTAATTGTATATAGAATGTAATTTGTGTAGAGCACTCTTTTTCCTTCTTGAGGTTTTTCCCATAGGGTTTTACTCTTGCGAGGTTTTAACGAGGCCCTTTTCGTGGGTTATCTTTTCAAACATTGAAGCGATATTTTCAGTTAGATGATACACTTTTATGATAAAAAAAACTCTGTCTCTTCAGATTGTATTTAAATCTTATCAATGGAAAGTTTTCTTTCTGACAAAAAAAAAAGTTGTACACTGCTAGATGCTTTAGCGTTTTCTAAAACGTGACTTCATCCCTCATTTTAAAGTGCTATTTAGGAATTTTTATTTATTGTGTCATTTTAGGACCAACGCCTGCCATCTTTATCCATATATTTAAGGGGTTGTTTGGTTTAAGAAATGATATGGGTTGAAATCAGGAATCAGTTGAGGTGATATGATGTTGATATCATTTAAGGTACCATATATTTGACTGAGTATTGGAATGACTATGTCTGATTAAAAATATTAGAATTTTTAATATTAATTATTTCAAAATTATTAATTTTACTATTATTTTAATATTTTTTTGATTTAATAATTTATTTTAATATGAAACATTATAATTAATTATTTAAATAAAAATGAAAATAGTAGAAATAAATTTGATTGTTAATACTTCTTCTACATGTCCACCTCCAGGAGTATGAAAAATTCATATCTTCAAGATTTGAGAAATGAGAATTAAAATTTTTTTTTATCGAATATGAGATTGGAATGATGAGAATTTATACCCGATCTTAGAACCACTCGAACCAACGACATCTAAATTCGTAATTTTTATTCTATTCCTTCGTTCCGCTCTCCACACAAACATTAAAGTTATTCTTGACTTTCAAAATAATAATTAAAAAACATAAAAGTTATTCGTGATGATTTTTTTGAATCTGAATATATGTGCAAAACCTAATTGAAATAGAAAATTTCCGAATCATCTAAATATAAAATTGGGGGTGGTAATATCAGTTGTCAAATCACAATCTCCTGCCGCATTGTTAGCTACACAGCCAGCTTCCCGCTCACAGGTGTGTGTATCATTCTCCTCTTTAACAAATTTTTACTTACAAACTATGTATATACTGTATTTTTATTCTATGTTTGTCCTGTGCTCTTCACAATTGTGCGTATTCACTGTTATTGATTAGGGTTTTTTGCTGATCTTGTACTTGCACCATATCAATTGTTATGTCAGATTTTTGTATATTGATTTCCAATGGCTGTAAATTTGTTTTTTCACAGAGCAGTTAAGTTACTTTTCAATATTATGAAAGTATTCGAAATTACATCGAGCTTTGATTGAGTCGTTTGATGATTTCTGTATCAATGAAGAAAACACGTTTCGAAATCAATATCTGTAGAAGGCATTTAAAAATTCTTATGTAAAAGTTATTAGCATATCTATAAATTCTAATCGATTAACACGAAATTCTTTGTGAATCAATTATTTTTTAAAAAAATTAAAAATTCTTGGTGCAATACACCTCTAGAAAGAATTAGAATGTAAGTCAATCACAATACTACTAGAAGATATGACAATTCTGCTACCTAGATACTTTTAGAGGGGTTTAAGAAAGTGCGGAGAACACTCAAGAGAGGGGGAGAGAGGAGTAGAGGCTAGAGACTATTCCAATAACCTCAAACTTTGGACTTGCAGAGTACCATAAGGTTGGTAGCTCACGAGCTCATTAAATCAAGTCACGTGCTTTATCCGATTTTTGTTATTGTATTAATATTTACTCAATATCTAGCTTTAACATGGTTTTGTAGTCCAATTGTCATAACCTTCACACACATGCGCACACACACATAATTGTATATTACAAATGGTGTTAAACATGATTTATCTGTAGTAGTTGTTCATTAATATATGTACATATATATGTATTATTTTGTGGAATGCTTTCGTTATGCTGATATGGCTTTTGCTCTTAATTATATTTTCAGTGTGAGATGGAATTCTGTCCAACTTGTGGGATATTAGTGCAGTTTGAGTTGCCCTATATGGACCGCCCTGGTCGATTATACTGTCCAGCATGTCCTTATGTCTGTAACATCGAGCCCAAGGTATTATTATTTGCTTTGTATTTCTATCTATCTTGTATATATTCTTTTCGAATGTTTTTTCATTTTTGCATGTTTTTTTTCTCGTGTCGTCAAAGTTATTAAAAAAAAATAACAAATAATGATCTTGTGTGTGTTACAGGTTAAGATAAAGAGGAAACATAAGTTGGTTACTAAACAGACTGACCCTGTCATCGAAAATGATGATTTCAAGAATGCAGCTACGACAGAAGGTGATTACGCCTTTTTTTTTTTGCTGTATCATGTACTTAGCCCCTCAAATTTTGTGCCTTTTTATCATATGCTCCTAACATATAATATAAATATTCATTTTTCTTAAAAACTCCAATAAACATGCAAGCATATTTAATACATAAGATATATGTTTCTCATGTGATTGGGGAGTTCTAGGATCACCAAATCATCCATAGTGATGATAACAGAGGGTTTAAAATCACCTTCATAATTTATTTCCACTCGGTAAGGATTAAATATTCCTAACGTAAAATTGTCTCCTCCCTTGTACTGTAGCAGAACCAAAAGTTACGATTTTATTTTATGATAAACCATCGTCTCCTCCAAATTTCAATATACTTAAAACCTTTAGTAAGTTTACCGCACAATATTGCACTAGGGTAGTAAGTTTACCGCACAATATTGCACTAGGGAGCAGAGGCGGATCTTGGGGTTTTGGGGGGGGGGGGGTGTTCCAGAGGGGTCCTTGATAGCGAAAGAACTTGATAAGGAAACCTTAACAATTGAATGAGATAGCGATAGAAAGGGGGAGAGTAAGAGAGACTGCAGTTGAAATATGGTGTACACAATGCAATAAATCAGGATTAGTATGTTAGGGAGACTCCATAATGGAGTACACAACTTATTACAATTTAATTAAATGGAAAACTATAAGACCATTTGACAGTTAAACTTTTAGTTGATAGGTTGACATTTGCCTTGTTTACAAAAACATTAATGATCGTAACAGCTAGCTATTAAGAATTTTTTTTAAAAATGGTATTAGAATGTGCTATGATGCTTATTCAAGAAAAAAATATTACTTTTTCTATTTTAATTACGGTAATTTGTTTAAAAATATATAACATGAAATGATATATTACAATATATACATATAAGTACTTTTATTTTAGGTCGTTAACAAATAAACCAAACAATAATTTTAGAATATTTTTAAATAGTATAAAATAAAATTTTAATAGAAATAACTTTTAAAATTAAAAATACTAGTGTGTATAGTCCCTCAAAGTTTGTACCTTTTATATTCGTTTGCTCTATAATATATTCATTTTTCTTCAATAATCAATAAATATACAAGCATATCTAATACATAAGATATATTTTTCTCATGTGATCAGAGAATTTTACACTTTTTCCATGTGGTTGATGACATTGTATGATGTTAAGTTAGAGTATTAGTGTACTTATTCTTTCACTAGTATGCTTTCATATGCTTTAATAGGGGGTGTGGTATGATAAAGAATTTGACATCTCTAGACTAAGCTTTTATGATATTTTCTTTTGAAATATATACCACAACAAATTATTTTTGATTTTAGGTGGAATGATGATGTGATCTAATTTTGGAAGGAAGATATTTAGTTTATGTAGCTTCCAAGTTACAATTCGTGTATCAATATTGATTGATTTTCTAGTAACAAGTAGGAATTGTGAATATTATTCAACCTGGAATCTAGCCATTTTTCTGCTAGTAAGGTTGCAAATAAATTCATTATTACTGACCCTTATAATATAACATTAAATGGAACACTGTTTACAAATTCAGCGCTCTGTGTATAAAGAAAGTCTTCCTTAGAGAATATAGGAGTAATGACCCTTTTGACCTATACATCCATTGGAACAATATTTACAAATTCTGCGCTCTTTGTACGAGGAAAGACTTCCTTAGAGAATATACTGCCTTCAAATAAAAAATTGAATTCGTGTAATTGTGTACAAGTTCATTTTATGAACTTGTTTTTTCTACCTTGTAATATATCACTGATAATATTGTTGACTTCCTTTTGCAGCTAAGTGCCCACAATGCGGTTTTGGCCAGGCAGCTTTTCAACAATTCCAGACAAGGTCTGCTGATGAGCCTATGACAACATTTTATTGGTGTATGAATGAGAAGTGTCGAGCACGTTGGCGTGAGGATTGAAGAGGGCCTTGGCAAGGGTTCGTGTTTCCATGTGTCATTTACATAGGTGCTTCTGTTTTGGGTTTCCCTTTGCTACTTCAAATCGCCTTGCTCTATTTCCTCCTTCATCCACATGCCCCTAGATACATGTGTCGTGACGTTATATTTAAACACACTTAAAAACTTATATTTACAAGATTTGTGTGATGATTCTAGTGTTTTTTTTTTACCTTCACGTGTTTTCAATATTTTTTCTATATATAGTCAGCAACCAATAAGGGATCATGTGGAATACGGTGATCAATGTTGCATACTGTTCTTTTAGTGAAGAACTTTAGAAACTTTTTTGAACTAATTGAATTGTAGTAATGATGCAAAATGAAAAAAAAAATATGAGAAGAAAGAACAAAGGATAAATAAGAAGAGAAGATGAGAAGAATACCCCCTACAAATTTATGTTTAGTTTGCAATTTATAATCGATTTTTACTGCCAATTTTTGTCTAAAACACTTGTCTACCCATGTACAAAGATTGGAAAGTTTCCTTATTTCCAGAAATTATGAGTCGGACACTCGGATATGGATCGTGTCTGACACTCGGTACCTGAGTCCAAGTCACATAGTGCAGCCGTTTTGCTGCCAGGTACTCTCCTTTATTGATCCTTCATTTTGATGAAGATTGTCGTATTAAACACTTGTGTCTAAGTATAACACGTGGTGATAAAAAATACAACAATTCAAAGTACAGATTTACTCTTTTAGAACTTTTGTTTTTGTCTAAGGCCAAGTGATATTGAGTAGTCACTTGATAAGTGGATGGCACCCTGAAGGTGCTAAATAGTATCAAGTAGCTCACCGACACTAAAACAGTAAAAATGTCTCATTTAAATCACTTTTTACACAATGTGTCTCTAGTCGTTAACTTTGTTAAGAAAACTAATGGGGAATCCTACGTGGCGCTGATGTCTGACAAGGTTAGACAGAGTACACGTATTATTCGGAAATTGCAAAAATGGATGAAAAATGTTGTAAATATAAAAAAAACGTAATCATTTGACGCACATTTGGCGGGAGGCAATTGGGAAAATCTGGTCGACCCTAATTGGCGATCTTCAAACATTCATCAGTCAGAGATTCTAATGAGTGCTTGCCTTCAACAACCACCCAACACATACTCGGTTTGATCAGAGATTCGTAACTAACAAGGTATGTTCTGTATATATGATCACTTAAATTTTGCATGTTTGTTTGTATGTTCCAACATAGCATGTTTGTATATATGTTCCATCATATTTGTTTGCATGTTGGTTATTTATAGATAACGGTCCAATTTCTTTTACATCAAGCTGAGTTTACAAAGTATAACAGTGACTATATTGGGGGCAAGGCTGGAAGTACTTTCAAACATTTATTCTGATCTCTTTTGTTTTCGCGACCTTGAGGATTTTGCAAAAGATTATAAATATAATCCTAGTGCAATTGTATATTCTAAGAATAATGGAAAAGATTTCAGTAATGGTGTTAAAATAGTGTGAGATGACAGTTATGGGGTTGATTTGATTTAGGTGATATGCCATATGCTAGAGTTGAACGTGGATTATATGGTTTAGAAATTAATGGTGATAATAATGATGTGCTTAATGATAACACTGACGAGGATGAGATGTGAGTGAAACATCCGGTGAATCTGAGATAGATGTGTCTTTTGCTGATGGGAGGGATGAAGAGTTAATGGTTTATATTTAAACAAGATTAGCTAAAGATGGTTTTAATTTATTTTTATTTTTGCTAAATAAGATGGTTTTAAATTCGATGAGTCCAATGAATAAAAAGTATGAAATCAATGGCAACAAGGGAATCAGGCTATGTTCCCGGTTCCCCTTCTGCCAAGGGGTGAGACCTCTGGAAGAACCACACCTGGTGGGTCTACTCAACCAGAAAGTTCAACACCTCTAGCATAGGCGGAAAGCCTCATAAGGTCATCAACACAATCAAGCATGCTGGCAGAGCCACCAGGAAGGAGTACTAGACTTTCTTAACAATTCAAGGACAAAACTTCAAAAGATTGGTTCGTCTGTCTACACTAGAATCAGCTTATTTATTAGAAGACTTGAACAAGTTGATCATGAAATCTCTTTTGAATTGACAAATTTGTTTTAATTCCTTTTATTTATACAATATGTTATCTTTTGGTTGATTGTTGACAATGGTCAGTTTAATTATTACGTAGAATGCAATAGTCAGTTTTGGAGATATTAGACGTGAACAATTTTCTGGGAACGAGAATTGAGAGTATGTGCCCGTTTGAGAAATCTTAAAATAAGTAACTTATGACTTAAAATGAATAAGTGACTTATAAGCAGTAAGTAGATATATGCTTATAAGTTGTATAAGTGTTTGGTACATTTCAGATTTTTTTTTTACTTAAATGAACTAAAATAAATAATTTTTAAATATAATTATCTTAGTTCGTGAATTATAAGTTGGATTAACATTTTAAAACATATATTTAAAAACTAAAGTTAATAAAAAAGCGAAAAATCAAAATAAGTTGAGAAAAAGTACGTCGTTACCAACATTCAACTTATTCCAAACAGGGCCTATAATCCTTAACTTATTGTGTGGTAGAATCTAATCTAGTGCTAAGGAGATACGTAGATGTATTATGTGTATAATAGTATGTGATATATTACGTGGATGCCAGGTTGTATAGTCCACATCAGCAAATAGCCGTTAGTTTCCAGGTGTTTCAAATTGTGCCTTCAGTTTTTTTAAAAGTTTATGCCTAGAGACCGCTCCCAGAGTTACTATTGAATTTGATCCAAAAAGAAGTTACTCTTGAATACCATTGCAGCGATTGTACTTGTAAAAATCTGATCAGTAGATTTATTATGATTTTAATCTGAGAAATGACGACAATGAGAATGAGGTCTGTGAATATCTCTTTCATTCCCGGTTAATTAAAGTTGCAGTTAGTTTCACCAGTTCCGGTTTCGAAACGGACTGTAACTGGGGAAAATAGTGTTGCACTTAAAGAGGCCCTTTTTGTTTGCAAGAGACTACAGGAGTATAGCACAAGATCGTCTTTTTTTGCTGCCATGGAGTCGACTTGTTCAACAAGGTAACATACAGAACTATTGTGAAAACTGTATTAGAACAAATTATCCAAATATGAAATTGACTTGTAAAATTAGTATCCTCGACTTGAAATGTGAAAATCATGAATTGCAATCAAGCAAAACAAAATTTTAAAACACATTCGTTATAGATATTAACATTAACGATTATTTTAAATTGGGTTATAGAGTTTTGTTAGTCTCTTCTTGTGAGAGTTTTGATTTTGTTTTGGTGTTCTTTATGGCCGAGGTTATAGATCAGCATGATTTTCATGGGTTTGATTCAAAGATGAAGGTTATTGTGGGATCGCATCTATGGTCGATTGTTCAGAACAGTCGGATAAAAACAAGTACATACATTCAAATCATCTTCCAACAAGCGATTGTGATGTAAATCATCGGCTGTTGAATCGACCATAGTAACGCTTCTTTCAAAAAAAATAAAATTGGGTTGAGTGATGTAACCCTTCATAGTTCATACTACTGTTACGATTCTCACCTAAAAGTAGATAAAGCTGTTCAATCAATTTTATACGAATCTTGTTTGAAATATACATTGATTGGTAAATTTTAAAAACAGCTTTTGTTAAAAGATTATTTTTAGACAAAGAAGGTGTTCATACTATGAAAAAACATGCATTTTAGTTTTGACAATTACAACCTTTTTCAAAGAAAAAAGAAAAGAAGCAAATGGTTATAAATTTCAAGTAGTGTGGGGCGGTTTACTAAATAGACTTGACTCCATGTTAATACGATATTGTCTTTCTGGCCGAGCTGGATTTGATGCTGCTTATTAACTAGTACACTAATCTCAACAATATCCCCTCCACGCATAAAGTTGGACATATGTTGAATCTGTCTTTTGACTGTGATCTAACTACCTTTTGAATATGTTGCGAAGAGAGTCCCAGTGCCGGTACTTTGTCCAATGTGCAATGGTGAAGAAGAAACAACCATTCATGTGCTGGTTAGTTGCCCCTTTGCTGCTCAATGTTGGAGACAGAGGAGCAATGTGTATCAAGATCCTGACAACTTTTCTTTCGACAGATGGTTAAAGTATATGCTGGAAAATCATCCAAGGAAAAACATGGGGAGATTGTGACCTTGTGCCGGAGCATATGGCAAGCTAGAAATCAAACGGTTTGGCACAATAAATAGTGTGGGTGAATTATGTGGTGTTCTCGGCCAAGCAGTATCTTGCAGAATGGAAAGAAGCCCAAGTAGTTTCGACAAAGGCTCTGTATAGGGATGTGATTCCAGAGGATGGAGCTAGTTCTTGGGTTAAACCTAATATGAATACAGTTAAGATATCGGTCGATGCAGCATTATTTAATGAGCACTCTAAGCATGGTATTGGGTTGCTAGCTCGTGATCATGAAGGCCAAGTCATTCAAGGTCGTTCTGAGGTTTATGACGGAGTAGTCAGACCGGAGTTTGCAGAAGCNCTGTGAAGGAAGCCTTAAGCTGGGTTCAGGCGAATGGTTGGAAAGAGGTGGTGATTGAGTCAGATTGTTTGGGTGTGATTCAGGCCATTCGTAGTAATATCAACATGCTATCTTCTTATGGTAGTATAGTTTCGGAGTGTCGTAGGATGCTTGGGGTGTTAAACATTGAATTGTTTTGGATTAAACGATCTGCTAATATGGCCGCTCACTGTATAACGAGGGAGTCATGTTTTTTCCCAGGTCGTGTTTTTGACAGGAGGTCTGTTCCTGTTGAAGTAGAGTTAAGTTTGTTGGCTGATTTATTTGAGTAATATAATGCTTTTCTGTAAAGAAAAAAAAGAGGCCCCTCTACCCTTTCATTGAGCTTAGCTCATACTAATATAAATCTGCTTTTTCTAAGCCCATTATGTGAACTCATTTGAGATGGTTATAGACCGATATAAACATTTTCTAATATAATTTGTTTAGCTTACTAAACAAGACTTCTGCTTTATGTATGAATTTAGTATTAGCAAACTGTCTAAACGATGCAGGACAACTCCTAATATGTCTTATTTCGCTTTATTTATTTATTTAATATACATATACTTATATTTAAAAGTTAGCAAATAACGTATAATATAATTATCAATAGAGCTAACTGCCAAAAAACCCAATAAAGTTTTCTCAAATTTGCAAATTAACCATTACTGTTTTTTTCTCACATAATTAACCAATAAACTTTCAAAAAACATGCAAACTGTAACCGTGGTTAAGGTAAAAGTTGATATGGTTACTTTTTGCCATATCACTGCCAACTGGAAGCTGAGGTGTTATGACATGGCAACTGACTAGTAACATAAATTAAAATTAAATCTAGAAAATCTTAAAATCATTTATTCTTAATAAAATTAGACGAAGATAATTAGAGTATCAGTCCTAACACTCTCATATCTCTCTTCGCTTGTCTCTCTCGCTCTCTTCGCTCGTCTCTCTCACTCGTCGCTCTTCGGTCGTTGCTTGTCGGTCACTACTCTCTCTCTGTCTTCCATTGCTGTTTATTTCTCCGGTAAGTTTTTCAATCTTTCAAAGTTTGATTTGAGTATATAGAGTTTACGTTTCATGCTTGTAATTAGAGTTTACGATTTGGGTGTTTTAAATATAATTGGGGTTTTAATTTAGGGTTTACGAATCGGGTGTTTTAAATGTATCCAATTTGGGGTTTTGCAACTATTTGGGTGTTCTAAATCTTAATTGTTTCGAGGTTTTGAATTAGGGTTTTTGTTTGTTTATTGTTGCAGGTATTGTTAAGTATAGATATTGAGGGCAAGCTTCTGAGGTTCAGCTAGAAGGAATATAAGGTCATTATCAACGTAGACGAAGATAAATGCAATATGTTGGATTTAGTGATTGAGTTTGAAGATGAAGGTAAGACACTGGTGCTAAGCTCGACTATAGAAGCTGAGCATAGAAAAAGTGCTAGGCACATCTATGCTAACTTTAAAAAGCAGTGGAATTGAGCTCAGTACAGGAAATGGTTCGGGGAGTAGCACCAAGGGAGATTTGGTAAGGCAATGTCAACTATCAAAACACTGTCCAAGAATGCACATAAGTGGTTAATGGAACATGATCCTACTTTTTAGAGTAGAGCCTTCTTTAGTTCTACCACTAAATGCACAAACATTGAGAACAATATGTGTGAGGTATTTAATGGTTCAATTCTAAGTGCGAGAGATAAACTGGTAATATATTTGCTAGAAGATATTATGAGGGCTTTGATGGATAAGAGGGAGAGAAACTTAGCCGTTGTGCTTGCTAATGCTTCAGACCCTATTTGTCCTAGGATTAGAAAAAAATTGGAGGATCAAAAGCAAGTCTATAGGTACTGGAATCTGAAACACAATGGGGAGGGTATGTTTGAAGTTTTTATTGGGCCTACTTTAGGTTATGTAGTTAATATGAAAGAGTGTACATGCACTTGCAACATGTGGCAGCTTAGTGGCATACCATGTGTGCATGCTATTAGTGCCATATATTATGGGAACGAAAATTCAGATGATTTTGTGCATGCATGCTATATGAAGGACACTTATAGGCAAACATATACTGGTTACTTGGAACCAATGGAAGGGTCCAACATGTGGCCTGAGAGCACTATAAAACCTGTGCTTCCACCTGCTGAGAGAAGGATGCCATGAAAGCCAAAAAAAGCTAGGAGAAAGGAATTTGATGAAACTGCTGGCACCAAATCAAAATCAGTTGAAGAAACAATGAGAGTAAGCAGAAAAAAAAAGTGTAATGACATGTAGCAACTGTGGGGGTCCTGGACATAATAAAAAGACATGTAAAAATTCACCTAAAGTGGTGAACCCTCAACCAAAGAAGAAACCAGGCAGGCCAAGGGTGGAGAAGCCTACAGCATCTGTTGCTCCAAAAAAGAAGCAGGTGAAAAAGTATACCAACATGGGAGCTGGTTTATACATTG